>QKZZ01001834.1:0-10332 GCA_003521265.1 Cetradonia linearis
GGTCTTGAAGGGGGTTGGGGTATGTCCTTGGGCTCATCTCGACAGCCAGAGTGCAATGACGGCTTTTAAGTATTTTCGCGGTGGCGTACCGGCCAGATGAACCCATAAGACACCCAGGATAGCAGCGATCAACGCGACGTGAATATGCCAGAAAGGTTCGTAAAAGATGTGACAAAAGGCGGCATTGCTCGTTAGAACGATGAAAATAAATAGAACGAATGCCCAGAAAGAATCGAGTAGAGTCCTAAAAAATTGTATATTGACGTGATCGACTTACAACGAAACCAAAGGTGATAACTCGAGTAGTTTCGAGAGACTATTGGAAGAGTTCAAACCCAGAGGGATGGGCCTTCTTACCCATAGTGCCCATATAACTATATTCATAATTTCAACCGTAGCATGAGTGATGACAAACGAGACAACAATGCAGCAGAACCAGCGGTGCATGAGATTGAAGGTATCGTAGGGGATATTAAGTAGCCATATGACAGCGAGTGTTCCTGCTCGATTGCGGAAGCGTTTAAGCTTGGTTATAATAGATTCATGCCACTCAATGCCGTACACACATAGGACGACGTTCATGGCAATGATGCTGATTATTAGAAGGCTCTGGAATCGAGTCGGTAGTTGACCCAGGTCTACTAAACCTACCTGCACTTGTCTGCTGTGACGCCGGCGGAATAGGGGCGCATAGAAGAGATGTTGTTTTGGAAAATACAAACTACACCAAAAAGCGCACGCTCCTGATGAGCAGTAATTGTGGTATTTGTATTGATGTTCCATATGCTGTAAACTGTCATATTTTCTTTTCTAACATGTTGCTTAAGGAATACGAATATCTTGTTCGGGAATCTGAAAAACCTTTGTGTGTCATTGTTGAGGCATGTCAAGGTTCGGAAGCAGCGGATCGAGTCAATGGTGATTCTGTAGATGCAGAAGCTGACTACAATTGCAATTAGTACTATGAGAACGTAATATGAGAAGAGGAGGTTGCTAAACGCAACGGCAGCAGCCACTGATTGAGAGCCTTGGGCGCTCCTTGTGGTATATCAGGCACTTTGGTACAGCTGTTCAAAACCTTTCGTCCGGTAAATCGGTCTGAGGTGTTGTTCGACAATCGTTAGACCTCAATTGGTGGTGGCGAATAGCCCAAATGGGAGCCTCAATCTCCCAGGTGATGAATACTATGTTGAGCCAGCAACAATGACAAGTGAACGTAAAGCGTGTTGGATTGCAAGCGATCTTAAGCTTTGAACGAGTGTGGGCCACAAAATGTCAAGTCCTGTAGAGGGGTAAGTGGCATTTCAGAACCAAAGGGACAGGTGGGTCTATGAGGGGTGTGTACTCACTCTTGCGGCGGGGAAGAATGCAATGGGCCAGCCCAATTGAAGGTCGAACATCTATCAGATCATTTTGCTGGCATGTAGGTGGGAGCAGCAGTGAAACGGAGATGGCAAGGGAAGTGACCAAGAATGGAAGCGGTTACGCAGGTGGTCGATTCAAACACTTTTGTATTGAAATATGGCTATGAGGGGTGGGGAGGGTTTCGACGTGTGGATTCGTCTAGGAGATTGTCCGCAAGCTTTACCAACGATAATCCATGATGGTAATGACAAGTCAAGATTACTTGGTCCAAATGTCGAATATTCACAGATTCAAGGGTTTTATGATGAAGAGAAGAAGATGATATGCATATACATAGTAAGTATAGGACGCCGGGATGCAAGATCTAGGGGTATATGTGGCTCTAGCACTACCTAAAACACGATCTCTACGGAAAAGGGTCACAGCAGGGCCTGATTTCCTTACAGCGGCTAACCTTGACAATTCGCTGTACCACCTCCCTGGCCATAAACGGACAACATTGCGAGCCTTGAGCATGAACATATTCCTATCAGACTTTACAGATTAAGCCATATTTACATAATGCATATGTGCTGCAGCTCCTTATGTACACTGGGCTATGTACATAAAACGGTTAGCCTGATATCTCTCAAGACGAAGAAGTTTCTTCCTTCATCTGGACCCCTCAACACGACTCTCCTCCTTGAGTTGGATCCTGTAACGCATTCGATGCAGTCACCAGAACCAGCGTAATGTCATCACCATGGGACCATTTATGAGAAAGCCAACTCGTCCTCCATGTCCGAATTGTCCTCCATTCCGAATCGATGTGTAGCGACTGGTTGCATTTTGTGACTGTCGCAGTGGTAAGGTCTGGATGAGCCAGCAAGCTTCTTCCTTTTGATACCACACGGCATGTTCGAAAATCCACGTACAGCAGGGACTGTCGAGGGGTTCTCTTGAGAGGAGTCTTGCGTACAAAGCTCATCCACTTCGTCGTCTAGGTGGTCTGTATACGTTTTACGACATTGTATCAACTTAGACATTTTCTTCTGCGGAGACTCGCAAATGTAGGAGGGTTTGGTGAGCTCTTCCCGTCCCTGCCTGTCACCACACTTGACGAATTGAGCCTTTACATGAGGCTTAGGAGATCTCACTTCGCTTTCAAGAGACTGTCCGTTCGGTCTGGCAACTTTCTTGTTGATAGCACATGGCGTCAGTTCGGATAAGAGGGGCATTTGTTGCTTAGATTTGGCCACCGGTGTTTCAGCGGCGCTGTCATTCTGGCTTGTATTCAATCCCCAGTTACCCGGCCCACGTAGTACCAAAGCCGGAGTCTTTGCAATCCATTCACAGATACCCTCTTCCCATCGATATCCCTTTTTCCTCTGCACGATTCCGCGAGCTGGTGTCTCCGTAAATACAGGCTGGCTAGGGCTACTGACCGCACCACTAAGGGTCAACTCTACTTCTGATGCCCAATTGAGATGATCAGGCTGAGTAGTGCTCTCCGCAAACTCAAAGGCAGTAATAAGAGCGGTCTTGCCACATAGTATCCTCGTAGCTTTATCGTCAAATGGCGATTTTGAGACTCCCGCGAGGTTGTTGACCAGAGCTTGGGTGAAGTCAAAAGCGTCAACGGATGTTGCTGTCGCGCAGCATCTTGCAACGGCACAGAGAAATGAGCCAGCGCTGGCGCAAGTCTGACTACTGTTTGGTAGTCCGGCTAAGGATGCGAAGTATCCAGAATTAGACAAGCCACGCTGCTCCATGAGTCCTTTGTGTGTCAGCCTCGACATGGAAGCGGCCAATAACGGCAGACGCAGCCGTTCCAAAATCAGAGTTGAAGCATGCTGAGAGTCAGTGTTATATGATTCTTTCTCAATAATCTGGCGAATTTCTACCCCTGAGTCATGGAGTAGTATACTGCTTGACGTGAGATCATCGCTACGATCCAATGAGAGGGCCGACTCTTCTAGGAGAGTGATGGCAGCAAAGACTGTCAGAATTTTAGACATAGCCGAATCCAAGCCGCTGTCCGTATTATCGCGCTGTGAGCTTCCAAAATTGGTAAAGTTTGAGTTGAAAACAGCAGCTTTAGATGCACAGCTCGATGCCACAGACCTTAGCCCAGGACGGTGAGATGATTTGCGGCTGCGTAGTCGTATACCATGGACCTCTAACTGTGGTGTCGTACCAGTCTGCCTGTACCATCGAGACAGTGATGTTTGGAATAGCATAGTGGCCGACCTAGCGTGCTCATCCTCTTGGGTGATTGAACGAATCACCCCATTCCAGCATGATATCATAGATTTACTCAATATCCAGTCTAGCGGGAGCACGCCACTTTCGAGCATAGTGGCAGTCTTGCGGAACAAAAACCCGTGTCTTCCAGTCTGCAATGCAAACTTCCTAATACTGCTGTAGACCATCTGAGCCTCGTTTACAACTGAACGGCTCCGACTGGGGCGATTACTGTTGGTAAATATCTCTGACTTTATCAGGCTTTCCAGTATGTATTGGGCTTGATCGTCGGCTGCTGCTGCTAGGCAGAGTGAAGATATATGTTGAGCGTCCGCAGGTCCAATAGCCCCTTCCTCAATGGCTTCACCAACTAGAATCATCCCGTGCGCTCTGACCACCACTTTCAGTGGATTCCAGCCGGCGCCTGGCCTAGAGCCCAGCTCTTCAAGATCATTGTAGACTGCTGATGCTATGTCGTCGGCGTTGGCTGGATCATCGACTTTCGACAGATGTTCCTCTTCCTTAATGTAGGATGGTATTTGCCTTAAAGAGGTTGAGAAGAGCGAGCAACAACCGACTGATTGAGATGGTTCACTCTTTGAGGTGGCTTTTAGTAATGCAACCAGCCCTTTGCATACACCATCGATTAACCGTGAATGCTCCGTTGCTGTACGTTTGACGATATCTGGAATCGCATTTCGTTCAATGGTTGACAGAGGTTGGAGCTTTCTCTTGATCGAGTCGGGTGGGACTATAATTGCTTGAGACAACGTTGTTGCGAATCCGAGAGGTAGTCCTATTTCAACTTCCCTCGGCGGACGACGAACCTCATCATGGTCTTCAATTGGAGTCGAGCCTCCGGTTCCTCCGGTTCTGTTCTTCGAGGAATAGGTACGCTTCAACTTCTTCTGAGGTCTTGGGCTAGATGCCCACTCATCCTCCCAGTATGTTGATGCCTTTCCTGTCACATTCGTTGGATACGATGGGACTCCGCCATGTCGATTTGCGGTGTCTTCAGCGACTTCGGCCGCGTTAGAACCGTTAAAACGACAGGCTTCCAGAGCCAACTTGTCTTGGACGACTTTACTTTGTCTCAATTTTCTGAGAGCAGCGATCTTGGACGATAAAGGACGGAGGAGTCGATTGCAACGAGCGGAGGTCCATGGGGTTGTTGAGCCAGCAGCGGATGTTTCAGAGTGCAATTCATATCGACGCCGAGGGTTATCTGTCTCGTTCTCTAGGTAGTTGCCCCAGCTCGGCTCGACCATGTCCTAGTCCTGCGAATAGGTCCCCGGATTGAGCTCAGAAGCAGGTCTTGGATTTTTTTATTCAATCATAAAACATCGAGAGCGTAGTAGCAAGTGGAGCAGAAGCGATGTAAAGCAAGCAATGTATGCTAAATATGACAAGGAAATATGCTGAAGCAATGCTGTACTGCCGTAGTCAGTTAAATGGAGTGTTTAGAATCACAGGGAGTAAACAATGCACGGGGGTCGGACCAACAATCTTCCGGCTCCCAGGGCATGATTGGCCGATAATCCTCGGAAAGAAAGTATTCTCACACTATGATTGTAACACTAAGCCCGATAATATAATATATGAAATGAGTGAAGATCACCATCGTCATGCGAAGATAAGATCCTATCCCCGCCAAACTCCGCGTTACACCCTGAAATAGTGGACGACAGCATACTCCTTACTCCGACCCAGTACGATTCTCTTATGTAACATTTTCATCAGCTTTCACAGCATCCAGCCAACCACCGTCCACTGCGTGCCTGACCGCTGGATAGACTGCCCGTGCAAAATTACTATTTTGCGCCAGCACATACTCCAGCGTGATAGATCCAAAGCTCCCAAATAAATCATCACCTTTTCCCTTCTTATAATCTTCGATCATAACCTCCACACCATGATTCCAGCCATGTAGAGTATAAGATAGCCGCCAATCCACATGCCAGGTCTCTTGTGGTCTTTTCGGCTGTCGCTGTTCGAAGTGCTCGATGAAGTCCGTGATGTTCTGCAGAGGGCGATTATTTTCCATGGGCTTCTCTGGCTGAGTGCCGTTCACCTTATAGATAATGCTAAGGTCGTTCGGCATCCACGTGTGGGGGAAGAAAGTCTCTTTAGTCATGATGAGGACTTGGTTGGCATAGGGAGAAAACTCTTGAGCTAAAGTGGTCAACAAATCTACAGCATGATTTGCCCATGATCCGTCGAAGACGATGTCTTGGAGAACATGATATGTACGCATCATCAGGTTGTCTTTCGTCGCCATGATCACGGCAGGACAGATCGCCGTACCTCCCTGAATAGCAATGATGTTTTTGAAGCCCGACTGTCGTAAGGGTTTTAGGTCACGAAGGACATAGACGTCGTCGTCGAAATAAATGCCACCATACTTGACGAGTGCAGAAGTACGAACGAAGTCGGATTGATTGGGAAGTTGCTCAATCGTTTGATTTCTAGACGTAACATTTGGAGCCGCCTCGTAGTTGAATTTCAGATGGGGGATTTTGCTGACAGCGTGAGTGTAGGGGCTGCTGGATTGCTGGATTCTTGCTTCTATCTGGTCCTCAGGAACGTTGGTGTGGATGTATATGGCATCTGGTTGCAGATAGTAATATGCTGAGTAAATGGAAATGAATTGGCGGAAAGGGAAGTCGAATGTCTGATTTGTGCCGAGCTTGAGTAGGTGAACAAAGTGTACAATGTTTGGCACTTCATTGGTGTGTCCGATGATAGGGAAGTGATGTTGTGCTGGCTTTTCGATACCTATGGTGTGGTCTTTGACAGATGTCAGACTGAAGCTTGTTAGAAGACAGTAAGGTAATACGAAAATAAAAGTGAAGATTGACAGCCAAACAGCGGTCAGTCTCCATTTTGGACCCAACATCCACCACTCAACAGTCGAGTAAGGCATCTTCGGTAGCCTGAGGGAGGAAATTGACGAGTACAAGGATGGTTTCTGATCCATGTGGAATTAGATAAAAGCAGTTATAACTGGGGTGAGTACGGCTACACACTACCACAGGAGTACCACTTCGTCATATCGGGCGCAGATCAACAACCACGGTAACTGGCTGGATGAAAAAGCTGCGCCAACCTGGGTGTGGGACAAGTAACGTGTGATTAGTTTTGCAAAATATGCTAGAAAAGGCCACCACAACCCCAACAGAATTAGGTGCTCAAATTTAGTTTCTATAGTATAAGCTGTGAGCAGCATGTTCGCATGATTTGTTGGAGCTGGAACTCGCGGTTGCGAATGACGAATTGGGGAACATGTGCACCCATTCCTGGCGACCCTCCATCTTGACCCCTCAAAGCATTCGATATGCCAGATAAGGCACAGCAAATCAGATCCATGCCCAGGAGGCCTTACATAATAGAGTACCTTTTCTTGTGGAGATAAGGTGGGTCTATGGCTTCAGGATCAGGCCTTGAATGGCGAAAATGATAGCTGTAGTTGTGCATGCCTAAGTTGATTCAAAATGATTGAGGTGCGAGACAGAGACGACCGGTACAAGGCCGCCGTCGATCGATTCCAGGCCTCCTCGTAATCAATGTTTTGAGATAATTGATTGGCGTTGACAACGCTGGACATTGTCGTCCTGAAGCTAGAGCGAAAAGCCGTGTAGCGCCCGCTGTATTCTAAGACTTTGCTGTCTCTGCATATGACTTTACCCACCCGGTCCAATCCTTTTCGCAACTTACTCCGGCAATTCAATGACGCAGGATCAGAATTTTGCAAGTTTTACACTGCGACATTCTATCGAGTACGTGGACTCTTTCCGATTCAGAGCATACGAGCAAGCCTTTCATCTATATGATTGGATTCATTCAATACGAAAAGGGTCCTAAATCAATGTAATTCATGTAGTAGCACGATATGTCCGGAGTCTGTAAGATTTAAATGTCATTTTGCTGGTTCTATACGTATATGAGGCTGGATGATAAGTTATCGAAGTACATTCTACATCCCGTTATTCCAAATAATAATCTGGGGCCTTCCCCTCTCAATCAATGTACCTATATTCCCTGCAGATCAGCAAGGAGGGTGTGGCATGTATTACTCCCCCTCATCTTTACTACCTTCCGCGCCGAATTGATATCCTGCTTTCTCTGTTTTGGAAGAAGGAATACCTTGTTCAACCTTTGCAGCTTTTGCCGAAACTGCCAATGCTTTGACTACTAGCGTCTTACTCGCTTTTGATATCTACGTGAACTATCCCAGATGGCTACTAACATGATATCGATCATACCATTAGCATAGACGGTTATCAAGGCATCGTTCATGAATTCGACATTGAAGCCCATGTACTTAGACCATACCACTGATCTACATCATAGGACGGTACGTTTCATCGGGACCCTTATCCTCCCAATCCAGATAGACCATACGGGGAGTAAAATCATACTATCGTTATATTTTTATTGGCGGGTCTAAGCCTAGCAATTGTAACGATTTCACTCGGGCTTGTCCCCTTGTGACTAAGGGCCAGCGCACCCTTGACCCAATCATACTCGAGAAGGAGGCCTTTCCTCGCTTTCTGATCAACTGTCCTAGATTTAATATCCATGGGTACAACCATATGCCCGCAATGGAGGTGAATCCTTCTTTGCTCTGTACAGAACGGACAGGGATCACCTTGAACAGCAGACTTTATACGGCCCTGCTTAGAAATTCAAGCAAACAATCAAGCGGGCATCTATCTGAACCATGAAAGCAGTACTGGGCATGGTCGAACGGCGTGGATTGTCACATAGTCTGTGTCGATCAAGCAGTTCAGTTAATTCCACCCTTTGAAAAGATTGTCCGAAAGACTCTCTCGACCCAAGTCCTCACCAAACTTGCCCTTCAAGTCGCCCGCATGGACGTACAGAGACAGATAGCTTGCTCGACATCTATGCCGTTGACATTTTTTTCGCCGTATCAAGCTTTGCTAGACAGCTAAGACAAGAATTCTATCAAGGTTCACTCTAAGGACCATGTAATTCCTACTCAGCTAAGCTACGCATCTTGATCATCAGACACTTAATGATCGTGGAATGTAGTGGGGACTTTCTCATCCTTTCAGTGGTCTTAAATTTCATTGTTTGTTGTGAGACGGATAAAGTCTATACTGGTTCAGCCCCTCCATGAGTGGGCTTCCTTGCTTGCTCCTAACGAGGGTCACGAAGTCGACACCACTTCCACAACAACGTACTCAATAACACCCTGCTAAGGATGTCTTATCACTTGCGGGTGCTCCGCAAAACCAGGACCACCAGACCATAACGAGTCTCCAGCGCAAGCGTGCTCCCCTTGCAAGCGAGCAAGAGCCATGATCACCCAAACCTGACACAGCCCGAGACCACGCCGCAATTAGACAAAGCATGTCAACACAAATCAAGCAAGGCTAGCTCGATGAAAAAGAATCAAAAGACTTCCCCGTGGAGGATGGACAAGTTAAACCTCGAAAGCAAGAAACAGCCGTGATGCACGGGTCAAAGACAATAGCCGCCTGGGAGAACATTTCGACGACAGAAACAACGCTCGCTAGAGGGCAACAATTTCAAGGATACATGAAAACGGCGGGGGTTTTTGACACATGCACAGAAGACTATGCTAGGGGGGTTGGGCAAGGACAGGGGCAGGTGATAACGCTCGGGGGGAATCTTTCGAGGAAGAGATGACATTGCTGAAACATACCTGCAACTTCGCTGGCTGCAGAATAAATGGGAAACGCAGATCTCACGGAAACAAAATGCAGATTTACAGCAGGGCACATGGCTTCGTCGTTCCTGTTCGAGACTACTCGGAGCTTGGCTTCACGAAATTCTTCTCTTTGTTCCCTTCTGATGAGTAGCAATGTATCGCTTGCCATGATCTTTTCGGCGAGTCTTATGATCGCAAATGTCGCAGCTTAGTATCTGTAGCGAACTTGAGCCTGAGTCTGCATGGACTGTTACTTGATGACAACGCAAGTCTTTCGACACTTTGAAGCTCTTCCCTCAATCGCGAACATTATACAGGAATCTTCTGTAGGTCTGTTCGTGACGCCTGAGCTGGGCCCAAGACGCGAAGTTGTGTGCGCATTTTGGGCATTTCAAAGGCGTAGTCATCGGTGGCAGTGGCATCTGATATGATCAGGAGACGTCGATTGGACTTGACAGCACCTACATATGCGACGTTTCAAAGGAAATTTGTAACTGAATGTTCACTCTTGAGCGCGATGGAGACAGTCCACCTGCTGAAGAGCAGAAATGGAGCGTGTGGAACGCTCTAATGTACAAGAGAATATCCAGAAATTTGGGCCTTATGCCGCAGCCCAGCCAAACTTAGCTCGCTTAGGTAGTGGTGTGTGAAGAGAGAGGAGTAGTTTAAGACGCCGGTAACGCCTTTAGGCGGTACACTAATCGTCGTTGGAACGTTACTTCTCAGCCCTGTGTACTAGCTTGTAAGCATGTATAATCCTTCGCCTGCATAGGAAATCCACAACTGTCTCAACTACTTCAATAGTCGTGACCATCCTGGCCAAGCAGAAGTTGGTGAAGAGAGGAAGAATGAAGGGCCAGCCTTATAATTAATTGGAGCTGGGAATCATAAGGCTAGAACTTTAGGGCGATTTTCCTGGCGACTTCTATTGGTGGCCCTAGTCGATTAAAATACACGCTACTCCTCATGAAGATTAGCCTACAGCACACACGTCCACGTGTGAGAAGAGGGCGTTAAGCATATATGCAATGTAATGAACGCCACTG
>QKZZ01000188.1:0-15866 GCA_003521265.1 Cetradonia linearis
CCTCAATCTCAACCACCCATCAACCACGAGTCCCCTTCCTAGCGTATCCAGCGCAATAGGCCCCGAGAACAGAAGAAGACTATAGGCATTGAAGGGTGTTAATTCTCTGACAAAGATCTTGCTAGTAGCCATCTTATTGAAATAAGACAGGTAGACCGACCCCCCGGGGAAAAATTGTGCGTCAAAGAGGGTGGAAGATGGGTGCACGAAAACCCTTCCATTATCCTGATTAAAGAATTTAATAGTCCTCGCTTCAGGATCGAGTTCGACGGCCCCAGACACAGACGGAGCGAATTTCTTTTCGGGAAAATCGATGCGTGCGAGTTGGGGTTGGAAGGCGCCGGCGATGAGAGCCCGGAGGAGGGCGGTGTTGGAATTGTAGGCGTTAAAGGAGGAGGTTGTTGGGGAGGGTGAGTGGTAATTGGGCGGCAGGAAGGCGGCTTCGGAGAGGGAGGAGTGGTATTGGGTGCGGGTTGAGGAGATGTCGGTGAGGGTTTGGGGGGAGAGGAAGTGCGTATCACACCAGAGTTTGATGGTACGGTAATGGGTGGATGTAGTTTTCATTTGGGACCATGATTCGTAGGCGCGGAGGTCGCAGATCAGGTCACCTTGGCCCGGGGCGAAGGATGTCCTGGTTGCTTTTGACTCTTCGCGTTTGGTTTGGGGGGAGACGAAGGGGCTTTTGACTGTGAGGATGGCGGCGATTGTAAGGCATGCTTCTAGACATCCGAACGTAGCTCCGTAGACCATGAGCTTACCGCAGCGTAAGTCAGCTGGGATCATGGATAGATGTCTTCCCAGTGCTGTCAGTTCATCTCCGTCTAGAGCACCCATTCGACCTAATAAGTCTACAGCCCCTTCTACGGCCAACGTATCGGGTGGAGTCAGAGCGCTTGCGAGGAAGCTTGATACGTCAACGATGCCCATTGCTCGGACAGAAAGACAGAGCTGTTCCAGCGGCACACGTCTTATCTCGGGCTCTGGTCTTTCTGCCATCTTATTTTCAGCATTGCGTGTGTACAATTTGTAGCACTCTCCGGCTTGTACACGTCCAGCACGGCCACGACGTTGCAAAGAAGCTGCTCGAGATGCCCAGACTTCTTCAAGCTTGACCATGTTATTTTGCGGATCAAAGCTCGTCTCTTTGACCTTTCCGCTATCGATGACGGCAACGACGTCTTCAATGGTAATGGAAGTTTCTGCAACGTTGGTGGCAGCAATGACCTTTCGTTTTCCTCGTGGCGCAGGAGGGAAGACTCGCCGTTGCTCGATTGACATAAGGGAAGCGTGCAAGGGTAGAGCATGCACGTTGGGCATTATTCGTTGGACAGCATCAATCGTGCGATTGATCTCCAGTGTTCCAGGCAGGAAAATGAGGATCCCGCCTTCTTGTGACCCTAATTGTGAGTCGATGGCTTGCACAGTGCTGGCGATAAGCTCGTAGTTTATGCACATTCCAATACCTTGAATCGCTTTAGAGACAGATAGATCCTCGTCCTCTATATCATTATTATCTACATTGTCCCTTCGTAAGCCTGCATTGAACCCAGTCAATCGAATCACGTCGTCGAGGTAATAATCTTGAACGGGGAATGTGCGGCCTTGGATCTCAATCTTGGCTACACTCGTTGATGAAAAATAGCTCTCATAAACGGCAGCATCAAGTGTAGCGCTCATAAGTATGACTTTAAGGTCTTTTCGGATAGCAAAAACATCCCTTAGTAACACGAGAAGAAAGTCTGTGTCTACACTTCGCTCATGCACTTCGTCAACGACGACGTGGCTGACGGCTGCCAAAGCAGCCACGATATCATCTTTGCTACCTCCTGAGGTCTGCAGTCGTCGAAGTAGTACACCAGTAGTCACAAATGTTATTTTAGTGATGCCAGGCTTCTGTTTCGATTCACCTCTTATAGCATAACCTACCTCATCACCAACGATAGAACAACGTTCATCACTGACTCGATCAGCAAGACCTAAAGCAGATATCCTCCGTGGTTGTGTGCAAATGATATTTGCAGAGGCCCCAACTTTGCGTTGGATCATGTCATCTAAAATGAACTGGACTGATTGTGTAGATTTTCCTGACCCTGTTTCGCCAGATATCACTGTCACTTGATGATTGTTCACGGCTTTTACAATGCCTTCTCGTAGTCCCCAAGCCGGCAAATACTTCCTTGCAGATAGCATTTTAATCTGTTGTGGTGTTGCTTGCTTGGATTGCCAGTGGTTGAAAAGCTCAACATTCTGAGGGCTCCCAGAATTATGGTTTACTCGAGGTGGTCTCTTTTGAGCTTGCAGGCGTTGAGGCTTTTGTCTTGCCTCTCTATGTCCAGAAGCAGCAGCGAATATATCGCGCAAAGGGCCTGGATTTGCTACAATATCAGAAACCTCATTCTCAAGCCAATCGACTAGATCAAATATCATAGGCTCTCCCAGGAGATTAGCGTCCGCATGCTCGATCAATTGGCGTGTGATACTCAATCGAATATATGCAGGTAAGCCGGGTGACAAGACTGAGACAAGTGGAGGCTTTTGAGGGTAATTATCAGATCTCCTGGCGCCTAGAATGCACGGAGCCTCCAAGTGAGGAATCTGTAATTGTATATGATATACATCAGAGTCAATGTGGACAAATCGCTCACCGTATATAGCGTCAAGAGTTTCCTGTTCCTCGGTCCATGTGGAGACTCCACCATTGACACCTACCAAATCTAAAGGCGAAATCGCTTGGACTGCAGAGGCATGTTTATTGTTATCGCTATAGACAAGCCCATCTTGCAGTGCTTGAGCTGCCCTCGTCTCGCTGCCGATACACTCGTCGAGAACCATAGTGCAGAGCTCCATAGAGTAACCTGCTTCTGCAAGTCTCTTGATGGAGGCTTCTCTCTTCAGATTGCCACTTGCCATACTTAGTCCGGCTGTATACCCTTCGGGAAGACTCCACTTAGGCAAGTCCTCTTCAGGGACATGTATGAGTAGCCAATCAAGAGTCTCTTCACGATCTTTACACTCTGCGACTGCCTCTTCTACATGGGTTCTTCTGAAGCCTAGATCCATGAATTCATTAATAATATTTCGACGTTTAGATTCAGATATCTGAGCCTGATGAGGGTTCCAAATAGTTTCTCGTCGAACGAGTTCCTCAATCTGTGCTCGAGTACGGTTTCCCATTTCAATCTTTGGTATATTTGTCCACCCTCTAATAACGTTACGATCTGCATTTGCACCATTCGATCTGGCAGCAGCTAGGATATTTGCCGGATTTGCTGCTTCCTTGGCTTTCTCTTTCTCATACTTTTCTCTCTTCTTGGCCAACAATGCCTGCGCCTCCTCTCGTTCTTGCTTAGCAGCAAAAGGATCCGCCTCATACATCCAACTCCTGCCTTCCTTGACATCTTCAAATTTGAACTCTTGGAACTCTTTCTTCCAAAGGTCTCGATACGTCGGCGGCAGCATCATGTGTATGTTTTTCATACTGCATATCCTAAATAAAGCATACGCAGCCGCGAAGTGACGAGCTTCCACCGCTGTAGGCTGTACAGTTAAATGCCTGAGACTTGGTGGGATTGTGAAGGGAGGTAGCACGATGGTCTCTCTCGTCTTTGTGTTCGTAGCTTTGAGTATAACCATTGAGGAAAATCCCTCTGGGGTCTTGCTCTGCATCAATAGATTAAAGATCGGCTTGCACTAGGACAAGTAGGAGATTGATACCATTGTATATTCAGGTTTTGCCCATTTCTGCTTCTGGCAATGCTCTGAGAGCAAGTTCACTGGTAACTTTCCTGTCCATGATGTGCCCCCAATCAATGTTCTAGTGTCTGGCTTCTTAGACACATTGCTCGACCCTGCTTGCAAATTCGCTGGCCCAATCGAACCCATATCAACCACAGCTTTCCCCTTCTTGGCCTTCTTCGAGGCCTTGCTGGGGTCTCCAAAGACGACATTGTCCTCTTCGTTCGGAATGGTCGTAGCATTCGCTTTTTTGGAGCTGGCGCCGCGGTCGCCACCTCTGGGCATCCTTCAGATCAACACTACCGGTAAAGAATAAGGCGCTGATAAGATCCATGAGCTATTTGATGGGTTGTACAGTGTCTTTGAGGACAGCGAATAGTCTATGAGGATTATAGCAAATTTACTCGGACGTAAAAGAGCTCACCCCTACTTGAGCGGCGGGCAGGGCTGAAGCCTAGGCGCTCTTCAATACGATACATGCCTTAAAGGTTCCCTAGAGACCATCACCTAGACAGCAAATCAGCGCCCAGAGCTTTCCGGTCTAGGGACAAGAACTCTCGTCTCTGGGGGAGCTCTAGGCCCTGCCCTGCCCGCCGTTCAAGTAGGGGGTCCATTCTGGGACGTTTTGACCAGATGGCAAAGATCAGGATGGATTCTGCTACTACGATTGAGAGGCTGGCTGGAAATCATTGTCATTTCCGCTTTCAAATCACAATTAATCCTGTTTTGTTCACCTTTTTCCTGTCTCATCCTTAATTCATAATTATAAACGCAAGCGAAGCGTATGGCTCTCGCTGTCTGATATGATAAAATTTGTTTTAGAGATTGAAAATACTTCTGTCATAGAGGCATCCTCCGTTGCCGAATATGTCTCGCCATAGCGCCTGAGGTCGTTGGTGGAGCGATTTGTGCAAGCCAGACATAGTGTTGTGGGCCTTTTGCCTATGAGATCCTCAGTAAGATTAATGCGCTCGTTCGAAGAGCCCCGAAGTCAAGTAATGAGTATGCCCGCCGTCATCACTACTCATTTTCCTTTTGATAATATTTGTGGTCTTGATATTAAGGAGACTTTACCAGGTAGGGAAGGCCACGAACATATAACTTCAACGGAGCCCTACTTTTTGCCCACTTTTGTGGTCCTTACAACAGTCCTGTCAATTCCATGCAGCTCGCTATCAAAGCGGCAATTTTCTCCCCATCGACAGTCTTTCCTGCCCTCTGTATCACTAGGGCACCTATGCCCATAGATGCACTTTAGATCATCACACTCACTGCCAAACTTGCAAGGTGTCATACGGCTCACATACCGCAACGTTGCCAGTTCGTTCTTGTTAGGTTTGTAGTGATGGTCGTGAGTACACGGGTCGTAAGGACAGTCATTACGTAGGAAGTGCACATTGCACATCTTTAGCTTTTTGATGCGTTTGACCTCGTTAGGGTCGAACTGAACGACTGGATCAATGCGTTGTCCGTAGCGATTACGCGGAACCTGTTTAAGAGTAGCCTGAGGGGTTGGTTGTGGGGTAGGGGGTGGTGAAGCCAGCGGTGGTGCAGTCATGGCTGTGGAAGCCCACGTCGAAGCAGCAGGGTTGAGCGCTACTGCATTCACAGGCGAGCCAGAAGTAGCACGGGAAATGGTCGGCTGATACGGTGACTGATATTGCGCAGGTGGTGGTGGCAACCCATCAGGTCGGTGTAAACCGGGCGGCAAACCGTTCATGTGCGGCGACCGTTGCGGCTGTGCCTGTACCTGGACTGGCTGCTGGGTATAACTATGTTGATAAATGTTGATCTTGGTAGTTCGAAATAGTCCTTCGAATCTAGTTGTTTGATATTTTGATTTCAGCTGAGAAAGCTCCCTTTCAAATGGAACGCCTTCTAAGAGCGTGATACTGTTCAAGATTGTCGGTTCTGAGACGTCTTCGAGTAACCGAGCGTAGCCATTGTCATGAGAGCAACCAAACAATATTTGGCGGCAGTGACAGTCGTAGAGATGTAACTTGAATATTTCTGGCAAAGTTCAGAAACGCCAAGAATAGCACATAACGCAGAGTACTGACCCGATATTTTGTCGTCAGCACGGTCTTTGCCCATGCCAACCTGCTTTACATCAGTCACGGCCTGTCGCAAGCTCTGGGGAGTGTCACATCAACAAAGTCAAATAGCTGTTTGCTCCCAGTGAAGCCGCGAGCAAATTCTTCAAGCGTTTCGGGCTTCTCACTGATTCCAGATCGTCGGCATATATCTCCCAGACCCTTAAGATTGGCATAAATCCGTGTTACAACCTTATAGTCTGAAGGCAAATTGAGATGACTCTTTTGCACAAAGTCCGTCACAGAGCTCCAAAGAATTTGGGCAGCTTCTCTTCCTCCGAGCTCGCCTCTTGAGATGTACTTGTCATCAAATATCATTCCATCGCCATCAATGAGCACCAGGACAAAGGCATCACGGTCCTGTTGTTGATCCAATGTGTTAGAAGTGTTCGACTGATTTTATATCCAGCCAGATTGAGAAGGCCCACCATAACTGTCTTGTATTTTCGCAACTCATCTTGCAACTCAAGCTCCCTCCTTTGGACATCCCTATTAAAGTGTGATTCACGAGCATGATCTAGCCTTTCCTGGTGATAATCTTCGGTGAGCTGGTCTACACGACGTAAGAGTTCCTAGTGCTTGTCAGATGAGGTTGAATATCTGGAAAATCGCACGGGTGCAATACCTCAATGAGAGCATTCTTATGGTGTTCAGCTCCTTTCAGCAGCTCGTACCGCTGTCGTAAAGCATTATTTTCTTCCACGGTAGTCATCTTACAGAGCTGACCTCATTTGCTAGAGTGTCGGCAAACCTTTATCTTGGCAACTCTTTATCTGCGGGTGGGAAGGGAGATAGAGAAAAGGGTGGATGGGGGAGACGAAATAATTTGTCTTAGGTAGCTTCGCCCTATGAAACAACGCGGGTAAATCGCGAAGGGCGTTATGTTCTGCGCGGCGGCGGATTTTGATTTATGCTTGGCTCTTCTACTGCCTCACTCTCCGTATACTCTCTACATCCGTACCTCAACCTGCAAAATGGTTCTCTTCCCATTAGCTACCGTCGCGCTTCTCTTCTTACGAGCATTCACTGCTCTAGCGCAGGAGGTAAATTGCCGGTAGCAAGGCCATATTTCGGCACATTACTAAAATTTCTCTGCAGGTAGATGAAGAGGTTGAACTCCCACCTCCGCCCCCGGGCCTCGCCTTGAAAGTCTCCACCTCGTTCCCTAATGCCGAGATCTTCGGCATCAAACTTGTCAATGGCATCCCAACTCAAGCCCTCCTCTCCATCACCAACGAAGAGCCCGAACCCGTGGTCCTTAGGTACATTGGAGGGAGTCTCTGGACGACTGCGCTCAACCCCCAAGGGACCCCGCAGATTATCCGCAATTTGACGACTACAAGATACTATGTGGAGATTCCAGCCGGCCAGACCGACAGCATCAGCTACAACTTCGTGACCGAACTCCACCCTCAAGATCTGAGATTGAATCTTGTGGCTGGCGTTAGGGACATTAAAGAAAACGAATATTATCTTCAGGCCTTCAACGAGACGGTCAGCGTTGTCGAAGCCGATACCAGTATCTTTGACCCGCAAGTGTGAGTACAGCGTAGTTCCAGTTTGCATTGAGCTGGTCTAATTCCTATGCCAGGGTCTTCCTCTACCTTTTCCTCGGCGCTGCTTTCGGAGGCACCTGCTACTTTATCTACAACACTTGGATCACAACGCTCTTCCCACAAAAGCGCCGTGGAGGCAAAGGCGGCGAGCGCGCCAAGAAATCATCTGGGGGTTCAAAGAAGGTGGACCCAGCTGATCAAGTCTCTGTCATTGGCGCTGATGGACCAGCCGTGACTACGGGTACGAAAGCATATGACGAGAGCTGGATCCCAGCCCACCATATCAATAGGCCTCAGGCACAGAGAGTCAAGAGCGGAGGGCGACCCAAGAGCAGAAGCAAGCAGCCAGAGTAGAGCTGCGGCCACTTCGAAACCAGTCATCGATGTTGATGTTGAAAGACGTCTGGTGGAGGTTCATGACATAGACGGTCATTGTACAGTATCTCTTGACTCTCTTAGTCATACTAGTTGGAATGGTTGGCCGCGAAAAGTAGGTTTTTCGAAGTCGTTAAATCATGCTTCAAGCATTCATACTCGTATCTACTACAATACTTCACATCAATGCGAGGGGTGATAGGACGCTCTGCGCTTGCCTCTATGAAAGTAACTCCCCGGCACCAATAATACTATCACCCTGATCTCGCCGTACGCTTTGTCTAGCCTTCCCCTCACTCCTTTTTCCACGCCTCAAACTCCTCCCCCAAATGCCCCTTCAATATAGCAAACTTATTCCCAAAATTCCTCCCACACCTCCAACACCCCAAATCCTTCTCTAAATACCTTTCCCTACCAGCATGCAACCTCGGATCCGCCTCCCCCAACGGAAAATCCTCCACATCAATCAAGAATGGTGTCGAAAAACTATTATAATGTTTCCGATGCCGCATACACTCGCTATGCCTATCAATCGATAGAATATGAAAATGTAGATGATTCATGCTCGGGCCAGCATGTACGCCTGAGATGATTGATTTACTCCAGTCGCGGCCGGGGGCCAGGCCTGCTGGAAGGTCGTCCCCAGAGGAGGGATCGAGGTCGTCGAGAGCTTTTTGGCGGATTTGGTCCAGGGCGGAGAATTTGCCGAAGCGGCGGTGGAGTTCTTTTGCTACTAGGACTCGTACTTTGCGGACTTCTGCTTGTACTTCTGAGAGGAATTGTGCGTCTTCGAAGGCTTCGAACGGGTGTAAGGGTTGTTTTGATGGGTCTCTGGGAAGGAGGAGTAGGTGGATGGATGATTTAGGGTAGAGATCGTTTATGACGACCCACTTGTCGTCGTGGTAGATTACGCGTGAGGCAGGGAATAAGGAGGGGTTGGTAACATAGGCTCCTAGACCGTCGCGGCCGAGGAAGGTGGTGCCGCGTGCTGGGTCTGATTGGGGCGTGCTTGAGTGGGGTTGCTTGTTCGATGAGGAGGGCTTCTTGGGAGACATGAGATCGGTGACTGATGGCATATTTCAGTCATTGATATGAGAGAAGGAAGTAGAGGAGGGAATACATGCGTTGCGCTTGGGAGGGGTGTCTTCTTGATTTGGGGGAATTGTTGTGCTTGCGATTTCCTCGCCTGTGGTAGCATCTTGGGTTTTATTCGATTCTAAGGCCATTGTGGTAGGAGTACGGTATAAATTCGACTTCAATGGGCGAGCGCGGTAATAAATAAAAAAAAGATACGAGGTACAGCGCATGGAACGATTTCTTAACTTGATTGCTGTGTTACATCATTGCGGAAACGGTCCGCCAAATAGCGTGTTGTTTTGGGGCCAGGCTGAGAGAACACACAGTCCAGTGCTATGCTGCCATTGTAATATTGTTGATTGTTTCATAAATACTAGTCTGCTATCTGGCTCGGGGTAGAATGATAGCAAAAGGGTATCAACTTTACAGAAGGCACTCCGCCAAACCCAAATATGACAAGAATTAAACGATCGTGCATCCAAACATCATCCATCTGCGCTCCCAAGTCCAGCCAGGTCTAGCACGTGGAACATCTTGATTCCCCTGGCTTCCATCTTCGCTCCCACCATCGTTCCCACTATCATTGTCCACCTCTTCAATTGTTTGCTTTATTCTCTTTTTGACGCCATATTCCTTTAAGCAGCATTGAAACGGCCTACTTTTTGCTGTCTCCTCCTTCTTGGGCGAGCATACATTTCCATCACTCTGTCGTAGAGTCGTTGATTTTCGCGCTTTCCGCTCTTCGAGGTCGCCCCATAAGAGAAAAAGCCTTTCGCGCAATTTAGCCAAAGCCGTGGGAGATTGGCGAAGACTGTAGCAAGAGTAGGCATTAGTGTGTACACAGAGCAGGTCTAGTGATACTTACTGCTCAGGGTCTAGCTTCAGCAGAAAATCCGCGTCTTGGCCTGCAACATAGACTTCCATAGTTGCTTTGGCTTCGCCTTTGAGTCTTGAAGCATCTTCGAGTACCAAGCCAAATCTCCACTCCCATCGCCAATTTGCATCTGATACGGTGCCATTGTCATCATTTGCGATTTCGCTATCGTCTTCAGTTTCGCGATTCTCAGGTTCGGACAGGATATCGTATTCGGAAGGCTTAGCGCAAGGCACAGCGAAGTCCGCAAGCTCAGAGGGAAAGAAATCGACAATGCGTACAACAGCGCGAGATTTAATATTTTGGAACGGAAGAGTGTAGGATGTCCCTCCAGGTGTAGTATTGGTGTGGTTATCGAGAGATAGTATGGATGAAATAGATCGCGGTGTAATCGTCCGGTAGCCGCAATGGACTGAAAAGTACGACGTAAGTCCTCAACCACTCAAAATTGGCAATTGCAAATGAGAACATCAAAACAACCATTTGATTTCTTTTTCTCATCTAACACCTCAAAAAATGCAGAGTATCAACAAGCGTAAGGAACACAGCCTGGGGCCAATCTATTAGATATAAAGGCAGAGCATTCTGTCACGGCGGAACATCTTGTGTATGGAATCTAAGAAAAGGTTGATGAACGTACCATTTTTGTTTAGGCCATGCTGGCCCTTGAGTGGTGCTAGCTCATGTGTTTTAGCTGTGAGCTTGACCTCGGCGGCGCTTGCGAGATTCTCTTTATCGTCCACATTTCGGGTCTTGCTGTTTTCAAGGCGCTCCCTCTCTAACTTTCGCTTCTTTTTAGCTGCAGTCTTGGATAACGGTTTATCTTCATCTATCTCCTTTCTCTTTTGAGCTCTAGCCTGGGTAACGAACTCATCTCTCTGTGCTGGGAATTGTTTGGCAAGATCGTATTTTCGCCGAAGCAAGTCTTTGATGCGATCATCATCTTTATTGTTTTCCAGTACGTTTATGTCAATGCGGTCAGGAGCTCGTCGGTCACTGTGGAGGACACCCTCGACCTTCGAATCTTTGCTCCACTTTATGTGCACATTTCGTAAATACACAAAGTCACTGTCCTTCAAGGCTTGCTGAGCAAAGTAGGAATGTGGTGGCCATAGAGTCACGGTCAAAGTCCTGTGTCCAGGAGGTCCAGGCCACTGTTTTGTCGTGGTTTGACGGGAAGCATAATTGTACACATCGCCTTCTCGGCCAGATCCGTCAATGTCTTCCTGTCCCCATTCGTAGTTGAAGAGCAGGGAGTTGGATGTGTAATCAGTCATGTACAACTCGACACGATTGTCATGAGGATAGATTTTGACAATTTCTCCAACGAGATCATAATATGTCTCTACCTTGACATCTTTGATCAAAGAGAACTTGTTTCTCCTAGTTAAATTTGCTGACGAGCTTACACTTTGCGAAGAAGTCGTTATACTGCTGGTCGGCGTGCGTGTTGCTTCTTTGAACGCACCTTTGTCTCGAGAGTTGCATAGGCTTACAGCATAGTGCATCTCGGAAGCACTTGGTGCAGATGCACGAGGTTCCTTAATGTGGTTCAGCTGCAAAATTGACACGGGAGCCTTGACTGGAATTGACGCTGCCAAAAATATAACCCAAGAAGTTGTCCTTGTCGAAAGACCGATCGTCATACCACTCCACTCCGTGATCTTAACTCCCCTAAGTAAAACCACGTCCCCTATTCCCTTGATCGCGGGCAGCTCACTCTCCATGGCCCTAAAGAAGCGGACTTTGAGGCCTGCATCTTGGATCCCGCAGTAGGAGCAGTCTGTAATCGAAAAGGAAGTCATCCAGTCTGTTCCACGTGAACGAACAGGGGCCATAAAGTCAGTGACCACACCCATGATATTGATTTCTTTTTTCAAACATGTCAATGCTGAGTTGAGATCCACGAGACTTGGAGGAGCAGAGTCCATAGTTGAAATGGTACGCGCGAGAATTGACTGAAATTTCTATTCCATCCGTCTCTTGTCTGGATTTTGGTAAATGCTTGCAGCACTAATTCAATCAACACTTGTTTCAATGCTACAACAAGACAGGGCTAGAAATATCTCATTCAATATTCGTAACGATAAGCCTTCGTTCTGGCTTGATCCTAACATCGGTGAATCGCGATTTAAGGTTGCGCTTAGTCATCCGGGAAAGGACGCTAGTCTCTTAAATCACAACAACGATCACCATTTCCTTTGCAACCCATCACTGCACCGAGCTTAGTTAAACGCAGTCCTGGAAGCGCGCTTCGTTGATCTTCAAGCTTCAGAATACAAGCGACCTGTCACCACCACGATGTCGGAACGCTTCATTCCTGAGCATCGCCGCACTCAGTTCAAGGCTAAGAATACGTTCAAGCCGGATGAACTGCGTCGGCGTCGTGAGGAACAGCAGGTCGAGATCAGGAAGGCAAAGCGAGAAGAGAATTTAGCAAAGAGAAGGGGTATTACTGGTCGAGATGGGACGCAGATTTCGGCCCCTGGTGCTTCTCTAGGTGCATCAATTGACAGTGACGATGAAGGGGGCACAATTGAAAGCCAGGTACGTCACAGATCCCATATTCCCCTATCTACGTGTTGTATACCCATGAGCATTACCTTCCATTCCATGTCCATGGAATGTGTTTGTTGAGTTCTTCGGCCAAACACTCTGCTCTTCCAACTTAATTTATTGGTCTATGTGCTACAATGGGTCCGATCACGCGACATCGCTACTCTCGCAAGCGGATTACATCTACAGCTATAAAATATTACACTGAGCTGATCATGTTCTCCATGCATAGCTCACCACCGAGCTTCCTCAGATGGTAGAAGGTGTCTTCTCTAATGAGATCGATGCGCAAATTCAAGCCACGACCAAGTTCCGTAAGCTTTTATCGAAGGAGCGAAACCCACCCATCGAGAAAGTTATCGAAACTGGTGTTGTTAGCCGATTCGTGGAGTTCCTTCGCTCGCCTCATACCTTGGTCCAATTTGAGGCCGCCTGGGCGTTGACAAATATTGCATCTGGTTCTGCCCACCAAACACAGGTTGTTATTAATGCTGGAGCGGTCCCTATCTTTGTGGAGCTACTCAGTAGCCACGAACCCGACGTTCGAGAGCAAGCCGTGTGGGCTTTAGGAAATATTGCTGGTGACAGCCCACACTGCAGAGACTTCGTCCTTAATGCTGGCGCGTTACGACCTTTGCTCGCCCTACTAGGAGATAGCCGCAAGCTTAGCATGCTAAGGAATGCTACTTGGACCCTCAGCAACTTTTGTCGTGGAAAGACACCGCAGCCAGACTGGCAGACGGTTCGTCTTCTATTTCCTACTACCGGCTTGCTCATATGCTGACCAGTCACAGATTCTTCCTGCTTTGCCGGTTCTTGCCAAGCTCGTTTATTCGCTGGATGATGAGGTTCTCATTGATGCTTGTTGGGCCATCTCATATCTTTCCGATGGAGCCAATGATAAGATTCAGGCAGTCATCGAAGCAGGCATCCCTCGTCGCCTGGTAGAGCTGCTTACCCACCAATCGACCTCTGTTCAGACGCCTGCTCTTCGATCCGTTGGCAACATAGTGACTGGTGATGATGTACAAACGCAGATCATTATCAACTGTGGAGCGCTGCCAGCTCTTCTCTCTCTGCTTGGTTCCCAAAAAGATGGCATCCGCAAAGAAGCTTGTTGGACAATTTCCAATGTTACAGCCGGGAACTCCACTCAGATCCAAGCCGTTATTGAGGCTGGCATTGTCCCTCCTCTAATTAACCTTCTTTCAAATGGAGACTTCAAGACCCGTAAGGAAGCCTGTTGGGCCATCTCCAACGCCACCTCAGGTGGACTTCAAAAGCCGGATCAGATCCGTTTTCTAGTTCAAAATGGCTGCATTAAGCCTCTATGCGATCTACTGTCTTGTCCAGACAATAAAATCATCCAAGTCGCTCTCGATGGCTTGGAGAACATCCTGAAAGTTGGAGAGATGGATAAAGAGGCTTCTGAAGACCCATCAGACCAAGCTGTCAACCACTATGCTCTGATCATTGAAGAGGCTGGTGGTATGGAAAAGATCCACGACTGTCAAAACAATGTTAATGAGGAGATATATATGAAGGCTTTCAACATCATCGGTAAATACTTTTCCGATGAAGACGAAGCTGGTGACATGCTGGAAAATGCACCTGCGACCCAAGGGTTTGGATTCAACCAGCAGCAACAGCAATCACAACAAGGTGGAGGTTTCAACTTTGCCAATGGAGGCGACTCAATGGACATGTAAAGCACGCAATGAAGTCAACCAGAGCTGCCTTAAGTCAGCGGCCGCCCTGGATCATTCCCTCGAGACTTTGCTCGACAACTGGGCCAATGGGCGCTCGACTTTATCGATAGCTTTCGTCGAGCTACAGCTGAGAACTGTAAGTACGTCGGCACATCTACCCCCACACCTATGCACGGGGCCCCCATTATACCCATTCCCCACCCCTCCATCGGGACGCCAGCACGAATATGAGCCGCCTGCGTGGTTCATCTTTATCAACGATCCCTTTTCTTGCGACGACCCCTTGATGACCAAAAAGATTCACCATCATGTATTCCCGAAACACGGACCAGCACAGCGTTTTCACCCTGGCATCTCCGTTGGCAACTTGGCTTTTCGTCTCGGTATGAGTGGCAGCATTGTTAATAGAAAGGTTCTTTGTTTAGCAAAGATACTCCAGATGTCATTTTCAGCTTACAATGGAATCATATTTATCTTAATTACCTGGTTCTCAAAAGTGCTCTTACAAATGTTATGCCACCGAAGACATTCTCTATTCCATGTAACCTCCGTTATGCGCTTCTTCGAGGACCACTCAATGCCCAGAAATAACTCTTCTCAAAATTGTATTGCAAGCATTGCTGACTTCTCAGTGATCTACAAAACCATTACGCGCAATTTGTTAGTTGATATTTCAAATGTGGTCAAAAAGCAACCTTCATAATTGGCATTCATAACCAGCGTACGTTCACCGACCATCGAGAGCATGCTGATCAACACCAATTGTGTAGGTGCAAGACGATATGTGGCTATGGGTCCTTATGCTGGAGGGCAGGTGCATTTCCACAAGCATTCAGATTCTACTCGACTGATTACGATCCCATCTTAATAAGAAACTACCACCAACATTAATCTTAATTCCCGAACCGGCCAAGCTGCGTTCATCAAATCCCAGATCAATCCCTACTAACGTCGCCACCGCGCGGTCATCAACGTCCTTCGAACAAGAAGAATCAGCTTGGGGAGAAAGTCCCAGCCACACTTTCTCTTCAAAACCCATCTCGGAAGGTGTGCAGGTCTCGCCGCTTACCCTAGGACTGCGCGGAGATGATTATCGTGCGAGGTAGCCGCCGAGATCGGAGCCAAGCACGCCTGTCACTGTTGCATCTACTTATGCGACCGGATTTGATTACGATATATACAAGGACAGCGCTGGAGTTTTAGGGAGACTGTGACTGGGTTTTGATATAAAGGCGGTGTTGGGAGGTGATGGGAGAAGGGAAAGTCTGCTGTCAGTGTACACTTGCACGAATTTTCTCAATCTGTTATAGTGTTATACTTATATTATAATCAATATATTTTTCAACGTTTGCTCAGAGCATCCAAGTGCACCTAGGACATTGTTTGTTATTAAAGTGACTGAAAAGCCAGAAGACCATAAGGAATATTTTCAAGACATAGCCATAAGAAAGCCATCCAGGATCCTGCATGCAAGTATCATGGCAAGATGAATGATCCAGGCGAGTTTCAATGCATTTTGGATTGACGGAGAAATGACAATTCAAAGGTTGGGGGTGGATTACGGATATAGGTTAATTAAAGATTGAAAAATTTATATAATATTTAAAACAGCAAAGATTAAATTTAACTATATTTACTTTAATATAAATTATATTATTAAAGAACTTAAGTGTATATAATTAAATATAGTCTCTCAATTTCTTAGTATTTTTAATAATCTTATAAAGATTATGCCGCGGAACGGTGAGGTTCAGGGCGATTAGGGTAATGTAGGTTCAGGGCAATGCAGGTTCAGGGTAATATAGGTTTAAGGTAATATAAGTTTAGGGCAATGCAGGTTTAGAGTAATACAAGTTTCAAATA
This sequence comes from Cetradonia linearis, assembly GCA_003521265.1. Lineage (NCBI taxonomy): Eukaryota > Fungi > Ascomycota > Lecanoromycetes > Lecanorales > Cladoniaceae > Cetradonia > Cetradonia linearis. The sequence goes on from QKZZ01000188.1 coordinate 15,839, forward strand.
ATATAAGTTTCAAATAATATAAGTTTCA
>QKZZ01000189.1:0-14129 GCA_003521265.1 Cetradonia linearis
CTCCCTCTCCCCCTCCTCATTTACTCTTCTCGGACTCACATTCTCAGGCGGATCTATCCCTAGAAACTTTACCCTGCCCTTGGGCCAGCGAATAGCGGGGATATGCAAGTCGAGGAAACGGCGGCATTTGAAGTCGTGGGAGATTATGGTGATGAGGGAAGGGTAAGTGGAGGTTAGTCGGCGGAAAAGGAGGAGGGAAAAGACGATGTTTTGGTAGGAGTCTGTGGCGTGGGGTTCGGGAAATAGGTGCGTGAGTTGGGGTGCGAGAGTATGGGCGAGATTCTGTTTGGGAGAGTTGTGTCAGAGGGCATTATGTAGGTTATTCTATAAGACTAGGGTTTGCGGAATGGAGATGTTAGATCGATGACGAAAAGGTACTTCGCTTGGATCGATACCAATGGTGACAGTGGAGTAAGGGGTAACAGACCAGGTAGGATTGCCCTTCGCCAAGGGAGGTTTTGGAAGGCTTTGTGGCTCCACTGATGGCGGCTTGTTGGTCGTTTCATGGAAAATAGTTGGCTGACAGGTACGTACCCTGAGAAGACGACCATTGCTTTCGGCTGTGACTCGATCAATCTTAGCGCACAGTTCATATGCTCAACGAATGTTGGGATTTCGCCTTTCTGGAAGTCTTCGATGAGCCTTGCACGTGTGAGCTCGTGAATGCTTCAGAGATAGACTCATTGGAGAGGAAGCCTTTTCTTTTCTTTCTTTGATTTTGTTCTGGAAAGAAGTTGACCACAAAAGCTTGCTCTAGGTATCACTGCTTCAAACCGGAAAGAAAGAAATGGACAGTCGGAATTCGCAGGTATACATACCACTCAGATTCATCTTGGCCTTTTGTGGGACCACCAAGCCAGATTGCATGGCAGCAGACAATAATCAGATGATCAAGGCTCTGACGAGCCCGAAGACTGTCGGGAATTACGGGGTGCTCTGCAGGTTTTTGGTGTGGTTCAAGTGGCAGATTAGACGCCGACATTGGAGGAAAAAAGAGTACTGCATTCAAGAGGCCTTGGTGGTGACTGTTGTACAATAGCCAAAATAAGTACGTAAAGCCCAAGCCAATATATTGGATATCTAATATGAGTGCAAGAGGATGAAAGTGGTGGAGTGCAGAAGCGCAGTAATCGTACTTCGCCGCTGCCGCTCGCTAATGTAGGCTCGGAGCCATGAAACGCCGATCGCTATGCAGCAATAGAGGTACCTACGTTGTTTGCTTAGCAATCGTGAAGCCAACTCTTCATCTTGATGAATAAGGTAACAACTCGTCCCTTGTTATCTTCGCAAAATACCGCTGCTATTCGTGTAAAAAAGTGCATTCGTCTCCCTTTCGACATTTGCCTTCCTGCCAGAACTTGCATGGGAGACGGGGTGGACCATGGTATTGGAACTTCATTTTCATTAGCAGGAAGCCAGTCGAGCGCAACCCTATGATCATACCTTTTTCTTTTCCAGCCCTCCATTCGCTCGAGCTTTTTTGCCTTTATTGTAGTCATTTTCGGCATCATCCTGCTCGAATTGGCGCTTGCGGTCGTTCCCGTTCTGATACTGGTTTTGGTATCCATAACCATGCATTTGGGGAACCTGCGGTGCCGGCTGATTTCCAACCCGCGCGAGTATCGAGGCTAGATCTGGCACCTGAGGCGGCTGGGGTACGCCATAAGGATTGGGAGCTTGACTGTTTTGTTGCAGACCTGCTAGCACCGCCTGCAGGTCGATCGAGGGTGCTTGCTGTTGTACCGGCTGAGGTATTTGCATATTGGGTACTTGTTGCTGATTGATCTGAGCGAACTGGGCGAAAACTGCTTCCAATCCAGTTGGTGGCGGCAGGACTACTGGTTGTGGCTGTTGCACGGATTGAGCCTGGTTTTGTTGGCTGATGATCCGAAGAAGATTGGAAATATCTGCTTGTGGAGGTGAAGCAGCCGATCGCTGACTGTTCATCTGAGTATAATATTGAGTCTCCCGTTCCTAACCAGGGTAAGCGCATCCTTCCCATTGGGCGACAAAATCTGAAACATACCTTTGTCTGGTCTATTGGGGTCCCAAAGCTTTCTTCGGTCACATGGGGGCCAGAGAAAGGGTCAGAGGGTTCTCGTGGCGAAGACGGTATATCGAAATGCGAGGAGTAAACGACCATCAGTGTGGTGAGTTCTCGCTGCTCCTGAACAGCTCGCTCTTGGCTCGTAATTTCCACTTTGCCGCCACGGCTGGTGAAATTTCGAGCAAGTTCATCCTCGTTGATTTCACTGAAATCGGTGGCTAAACAGGGTTTAGTGAACGAAATAGGATGCAAAAACCTTCACACTTACGCGTCGGGATATACCAATCTGGTAGCACTTCTTCAGGGGGCTCGTAGTCCTCGTCCTCATCCATAAGTTCAAGATCTGTATGCATTTTCAACATCTGGCCCTCTTTACGACTATCACCAACGTCACGGACTTGGCTGTCCTCGTGGCCAAGCTCTTCGTCAGGATCATGAACAAACTCTCGAATCTGGACCAGAACGTCATCAGGTTTGAAAGAGACGCGGAGTTTGCGTCGCTCTTCCTTGCGCAGTCGCTTGCGTTTCTCTTCCGGCGTTTCCGGCTTTCGAGTCTCTTCGGCTTTGACGGGTGCTGCATCTTTCTGTGCATGCAAATTTGCCATAGTTGCAGAAAATGAGAAAGCTGGTTTTGGCGGTTCAGTGACCACTTCAGCCTTGACCTCGTTACCAATACTATGTATCGATCAGCGACTACGTTATAGATCCTCTATTTCGAATGTTTAACCTACGCAGGTTTGCTGTCTTCCAACTTCGAAGAGGTGCCGGGCTTCTTGGAAGCAGATTTGAGGCTGGAGAAGAATCCGGAAGGTTTTGTGGTGATGACATTTGGTTTGCCCTTGCTTGATGACTCAGTAACCAAGGCTTTTGATGACGATTTTGTGTCGACCTTAGCTGTTGCCTGGCGTGCATCAGAGCTATTTGCTGATTTTGAAGGTGTAGTGCTCGAGCTCTTGTTCGACAACGTAGGGGGCTTTTTGACCTCTGGCCGCGTTGCCTTAGTTTCATTTGCATCGGAGTTTCGAGGGCCATTACTAGACAATTTCGCCGTCACTCCGTTCGATTGCGGATTAGTCATGGGGTTTTCTTCGGTGGCTTTCTGCTTCGTAATATTTGCAGCGTTATCCAGGATCTCTTGAGCAAACTTCTTCCCCTGATGGTCTCCTCTCTTCACGAGTCTGGGTAGTGCTTTGTCCATCTTTGTCTTCTCTAGAATTGATTGGTCTATAGTGATACATCGGGTCATAAGCTAGCGCATATCAGCAATCAATGAAATGTTAAGTCAACGATCTTGCTTACCTCGAGCATACTAGCAATAAGGCTCCCAGTATGCTCGCTATCCTTGAATCGGTCCACGAGGAACTGATAGAAGATGAGGAGAAAGGCAGGATTTTCGCCAAGCCTATGGAAAAAATTAGTCTAATATCATGCAAGGCTATCTCTAACGTTCTGAAGAATCTGACTGCAAATTGAACAACACAGCCAAAGCCAAGACAAAATGGTGCTTAGGTGCGCTTGCCGAATGTCTGCCTTATGGTTTCAGACCTTCGTCGTTGCCTGTACAGGTGCAGGATATTTTATGACCAATTGTCATGCAACCCTTTGTCGAGTGCTTGTTGTACCCAAACATTGTAGGGGTTTGGTATTCATATCTGCCACAATTCGGCCTACTACAAGACTAGTAATGTATGAAGCGAAGCGAGCTGCCCTCTCTGCGCCTATTCGTACGCCATCCCTAGAATGTTCAACACGGCTAAAGTCCTGCCTTTTTGGCTTGGAGCATACTATCGGTCGGTTGGGGGATGGCTTGTACTGCCAACTTACGTTTGGTGTTAAGGATGGATTGTGTGAGAGACAGCCAGAGGAGAATGCTGGGCCAGAGAGCAAGAAAAAAAAAAGAACTAATACGTACTTCTCAATTATGTCTGGGTGGCCATGTTTGAGAGTCAAACGAATGCACGACTCTAAAAGACGACGTTGCTCCAGGACTCTACGTTCATACGCCTTGCTGCTAGCTTGATCCTTCTTTTCGATAGCTTGTTGTAAGACATTGCTTCTGGTCTTCCACTTGTCACGAATGGCTTTAAAGATGTCCCAGTATTCGGTGAGAGCCGTGCGTATGACGGCCGAAGACAGGCTTGTGTTCCTTTTGGCCCACACTGCTTTGATGACATCGTACTCTACGGCCTTGCTGGGATCGGCTGGGCGAGTTGTTGGAAGGGGAGACGGTTCTTCCACCTCTATCTCTATGTCGGACTCGGAGTAGTACTCGGAATCGTCGTCAGAATCCGAATCTGACGATTCCGAAGGAGAGGCAGAATTGGCGTTAGATCCAGTCCGCGGATGCGATGAACGAGCAGCAGAACGAGGACCTGAAAGCTTCGTTTCTGTCACTTTGAGCTTCTTCAACACAGGCTCCCTGTCTCGGTGCCAAGGATCTGATCCCTTTTCTACTAAGAGGGTCAGCCCCAGAACGTTTACATAACTGAAGAGATGGGTAGACTGACCGACTTCGAGGAGTCGCCTAAATTCTTTGAGCGACCTCCGCCTCTTTATTTTTGGTACAGTGGCTACGACACAGTCAGCTCTCTCAACTCCATATGACAAAAACTCAAGTGCCAGATTTTACCCTTAGTGGCACTAGATGCTAGAGTGCCATTACCTACGAACGTGAAGCCATCCAAGCGGATAGATTTGGTAGCGTTGATCAGTCCTACAGTAGGTTTGATATGCAAACCTCTTGCAATGATTGACTCTGGCATCGCAGAGGCGAGGGTAATCCAGTCTTGTTGATTGAATGGAGCTACCTCAGGATTGGAGGCCCTTCGGCCGGGTAGAGCTGGGCTATACTGTAGATTTTGAGGCTAGAGGACATTAGCATTGCATGAAACGCAATAAAAACAATGGAGGCCGCAAGGTGGAGCTTACTTGGCGACCACCCTCTACTGTAGGCTGAGAGAAGGTTGAGTAATTCTGCAATGCTTGGGGGGATATTGTATCATGATGTTGCTGTTGTTGAAGTCCTTGCTGGCCTGAGAAGTCATACTGCGGATTGTTCCCTAAAGGAATTTGACCGAAATTTAATGAATTATCATATGCAGACGGAGAGAATGTCTGGTTGTGGGTGGAATTGAAACTGGAGTAATCGAAGGGTGCCGGGCTTCTCGAATACGGCTGCTCATAGTCCCTTGGCCGAACTTCATAATTATTCATGGACAGAAGACTGGAAGATTGATATGGATGTTGCTGCCAGCCATGACTTCCCCCGTCAAACCCATTGACGGGTTGCTGATTAGTTGGGAAAGCTTGAGAGTTCCATGGTGGATCAAAGGCGTTGTCATTCTCCGTGTTGACAAAGGTGCTGAAGGCATCATTCTGAGTCCCGCTGAATGAATAATTGCCTCCTACGCGGTGCGCGTTGTTCCCTTGAAAGTCTTGATTCTGCTGTCTTGGATCCATTATGCACAGACAAGTTCAAACGACCAATGCTGGTCAGCCTTAGCGGGCGATTATTTTGCCGAATACCGGCGCTAGTGAGATAAGCGATACCCAATACGGTAAAGACGTTGTAAGATTTTGTCTATACGGGTGCCTGCTGAGGTCGGAAATTTTCTTTCAAGTTGCGGTGGCTTTGAACGGCTTGGTGCGACAGATTGGCCGTAGCTATGAGCTGCCCAAGTTAAAGCGTAGAGTAGAGTAGAAAGACGTAGAGCAAGCAGCCGACAACGGCCGGTTTAGGTGTTGACTTGCACTGATACTCGATTCTGTTAATGGGGCATCACATTCGAATTTGCAGTCCAAGTACTTCAAGGTACCATGGTACTTTAAGGTTCAGAACTCGGGCGAGAGTTGTAGCATGAAATTACCAGGGCCTGTTGAAGGGTAATCCACCCAAATCTGCGTGCCCACACAGCCGATGTACCTCACTCCAACCACTTCTCCAACGCGACCTTACTTCCACCCTAACAATGCTTGAAAGAGCAGTCAGTCAGTACTTTATGATGGCTTAAACATTTAGCGAGCAACCCATGTTGCCCCACAATGTGGTACAGTGGTGGTGAGTGGAGTTGGATGGAGGTGGAAGGGAGGAAATCGCGACGTTCTTTGACTGGAACGTTACCGCCAGCGCCAACACTAGCGTGGAGGCTACGCGGTAATATTGAACGCTTTCGATAACTTAAGCCCCTAGTACAATAGTGAAGATACTTTGATATAGAGCGACTACAGCTAGGACAGAAAGAATCTGAGGTTCTTGTTTATCTATGATCATGGTCTACCATCGGCAGTAGCCAGAATCCTCTGAACAATGGCGCCTCATCAGCAAACGCTTCGTGACCGGCAAGTAGGTAGGCCTGCCATTGTTTGCATTTGTGTTGAAGCAGTCTCCTAAATCTGTCACAGCCTACCTCGGGAAACTACTCAACCTCAATCATTCGCCGCCTTCTGCGAATGGTTATGACCCATCCACCGCAACTGAACTCGTCCCTCGATCAACGCCGATATTAGATTCAGATGGGGATCCCATATGGAAGGTTTTGGTGTTCGATGATTTGGGCAGAGATGTTATTAGCAGTGTTTTAAGGGTCAATGACCTGCGAGGCTTCGGCGTTACAATACATCTGTTGGTCTCTTCCCTCCTGGTCTGCTAAAGGCGACTTTGCTGACCACGTCAGGAACATCAATGCTCAGCGTCACCCTATACCCGATGTCCCGGTCCTATATTTCGTTGAGCCAACCGATGCCAACCTCAATATGATCAGTAAAGACCTTTCTCGGGGTCTATATGCCGATGCATATATAAATACCCTTTGGTCAATACCGCGGGAGCTTATGGAGAAATTCGCAGAACAGATAGCGGAAGCAGGTACAGCCGAAAGCATTGCACAGATGTACGATCAGTACCTAAACTTCATCGTTGGTGAGCCGGATCTCTTCAGCTTGGGTATGGGAAAAGAGACATACTGGGCGTTGAACAGACCACAAGCAACGGATGAGGAGATAGATGACTTAGTCAAGAGGATAGTCAGCGGCCTCTTCAGCGTGGTAGTTACATTGGGTCAGACTATGCACATGAACTTGGGCCAACGTTGTTGACATTCATCTAGGCTCCATACCGATCATTCGATGTCCTAAAGGCGGTCCTGCGGAGATGATAGCTACGAAATTGGACCGTAAGCTCAGAGACCACATTCTAGACTCCAAATATAACCTTTTCTCCAACCATGGCCAACGACCAACATCTTCCTCTGGCACACCGTCATCTCGCCCTGTCCTTGTTGTTGTGGACCGGAACGTCGACTTGATTCCCATGCTTTCTCATTCCTGGACCTACCAATCCCTCGTTCATGATGTCTTGAAAATGCGTTTGAATCGTATCACAGTGGAATCATTTGTTGATGCGGAAAACCCAAGTAAAGGCAAGGTCAAAAGAGCCTACGATCTGAATTCCAATGATTACTTTTGGGCTAGAAACGCTGCGAAACCTTTCCCACAAGTTGCAGAGGACATCGACACAGAGCTCTCTAAATACAAAGAGGATGCCAACGAAGTGACAAAGAAGAGTGGAGTTTCTTCAATTGAGGATCTAAACGAGGCTGGCTCCTCCGCCTCCCATCTCAAAGCCGCCATAACTCTACTTCCTGAACTTCAAGAACGGAAAGCGATTATAGATATGCATATGAACATCGCGACAGCGTTACTGGAGGGTATCAAATTACGTCAGCTAGACAACTTTTATCAAATTGAAGAAGCCATCACAAAACAAACTAAAGCCCAAATGCTCGAACTCCTGAACGACCATGAAAAAGGCAAGGAACCGCTTGACAAAATTCGACTATTTATCATCTGGTTCCTTAGTACAGAGCAAAAAATATCTCGTGCCGAGATGGATCACTTCGAGGAAGCGCTCACTCGCTCTGGAGCCGACATTACAGCCCTTGCTTATGTCAAGCGCGTTCGAGACGAGACCCGCATGACAATGATGACCTCTGCGCCATCAGCTCCTGCTCAACCCTCCACAGACTCGAATCTCTTCCGTGGCTTCTCCTCTATTTCCAACCGCCTTACTGACCGTCTCGGCGCTGGCGCCTTGGGGACGAATTTCGAAAACCTCATCTCGGGTGTAAAGAATTTCCTTCCAGCAAACAAGGATATCACCATAACCAAGATCATTGAATCACTCATGGACCCAGCTTCCGCATCTTCCTCCGCCATTGCCAAAACAGAAGACTATCTTTACTTTGATCCGCGCTCAGATAAGGCAAGGGGGGCCATGCTTGGTGCGCCTGGGTCACGGCAAAGCTCGCAAAATGCACCCGTCAGCTTCGGCCCTGGCACAAACGCTACCTTCGGCCAGAGGAGACAAGGTTTCAGCGAGGCTATTGTATTTACGGTTGGAGGTGGAAGTATGGATGAATATGGCAATCTGCAGGATTGGGCAAAGAGGACAAGCGCTGCACAGGGTGCTGGTGGACCACGGAGAAGAATCGTCTACGGGAGCACAGAAGTAGTTAATGCAGAAGACTTCGTGGAAGTAGCAGCGAGATTGGGTAGGGAAAGCGGATGATCTGTAAAAAAGCCCCAATAATATCTGCCAGCGATGTAGAACCACATTATACCCTCTCACTAATCCAAATCGCTCCCATGCACCCACTCCTAACAACCCTATTGAGCAACTCATACGGCCTCGCCTCCTTCGCCCCCTCCCCCACCGCCTCATCCAAATGCTCCAATTCCTCATCCCTAATCCTCTTTAACGTATCCACCAACTCCCTCATCTCCTTCCCCACCACCTCTCCTTTCTCCTCCATCTCCTTTAACCACGTTAATAACACCCTCACTTGCCCATTATAATGCCTTCCAATCTCCGTCTCTACGGCCTCTGTGCACGCCATGGCTGCTTCTCGGCCCATTAAGCCTGTCACCCAGCCGAGAGTGCTTGCTGCGGCAGTCCAGATGGGATACATGGCTGTGGGGCGTATGCGATGTTTGGCGAGGAGGGCGTTGAAGGTGGAGAAGTGGCCAGCTTCTTGGGCGTACATGTGTTGCATTAGGGCGCGGAGGTGGGGATGGGTCCGCGCTATTGGCGGTGTTTGGTGCCGGTATATTAAGACTGCGGCTAGTTCGCCTGCTTGGTTGACTCGAAGCTTGGAAGTAATGTCAAATTGAGGTATTGTCAGTGAAGGAGATTAGGAGCGTACTGCGCTGTCTAGGAATTGTTGCTGCTCTTTTGTGAGCGGACGCCGCCGTTTGGCTGTGGATTCCGATTTGAGAGCTTCTGGAGCGGATTCTGTTTTTGGAGACTTAAATGTGGTGGCGATTGAGGCATAGCTTCTCTGTGAAGTGGGATTTGTGGAGCTTGGGAGTAGGAAGTCGCAGATGGGGCCTTGTTGATGTGAGGTGGGTCTGTAGAGGGATCGGAGGGCTTTTGCTGCATTCATGGCCACGAGTATATGGTAGCCAATGCTCGTACAAAACAACGGTGTTTCACGACTTTGCAACTATCGAGCTCGGATTGTCGGAATTCTTCCGCGCCGACGCTAAATAGCGCGGCTGAGGGTCCTCATCCTTTTGATTCCTTTATTTCAATATAAAACACCAACCTTCTCATTAATCTATCCTTTGCCAATCATCTTCCTACAATCCTTAGCTCGCAAATTCTCTGTACTTTTGTTTCTATTTTGACTATCCTCCGACCAATACCACTGCCTCACTTGTACTCTGCTGCAACGTTCCACTTCTTGAATACCCTTCTTCAACCAACCCTTTGTTCTTGCACGAAGCGGGCTTCGTCAGACACTTTATAGCCAGCCTGACTCCTAGACACTCTTTCCACAACAACATGGACGTCGACGACGCGGAGCTCCTCGCCCTCGCTGGAGGCGATTCTTCCGATGATGAGAGCCCCCCACCAGCTACTTCCACGGCCAAGGCCGCTTCTCCACTGCCCCCTGCCAGTAATTCTCAACACAATGCCAAATCTCCTTCAGTCGGTGTGAGCAATTCTACTCCCAACGCATCCGCCAAGGCTGCAGATGGGACCAAGCGCGTGAAGAAGGCACGCAAAGATGACTCCGAAGAAGAAGGCGAAGCGTAAGTCACCGAAAGGTAACGAAGCTTTGTGACACTTTTCTCACAGTATACTACAGGTCTTCCACACCTGCATCACCCAACTCTCTCCAATCTGCTCCGATGTCCGAATCCGACTCAGACTCTTCTCCAGCAGATGACACAGGTGTTGACGGGCCTATATTTCCTATTGAAAACAAATTCTATTCTGAAAAGGATAAGAGAGAAGTTATGGCTCTTTCCGAAATCCAACGTGAATCCATCCTCGCCGAGCGCGCACAGCTCCTCGAACGTAACCTCCAAGACCAGCATCTTCGTCGTCTCCTTTTAGCGCGAGAGAATCAAGAAAAATCGGCGGATAAGAAGCGCAAGGCTACAGACCACGAGGATAGTCCTCGGAAGAGTACCCGTCAGAAGACTACCCTTGGCGGCCGCAAGGTTGGAGAGACCTCAGCAGCCATTGACGCTTATAAGCGTCAGCGTGAGGAGAAAGGCTTGCGAGACCAACAACGTCGTCGTGAAGGAGCGAATCGCAAGAAACGCCAGGAACGGAGCTCCTCGAGTCCCAATCGGTACTCAAGTGCGGATGCTGATGGTGAAAGCGAAATTGAATGGCATGATGAGAAGTACGGTCACAAAGTTGACGAATATAAATCTCGCGGTGCGCCGCAAGCCGATTACAATGATGTTCGTCGCGCAACTCTACCACGTAATGCGTTCGCAGAGTACTGTTTCTATCCCCACTTTGAGGAGGCTGTCAAAGAATGTTATGTCCGGCTGCCAAATGCTCCGAGCAAGACCGGCACGATGACTTATCAGCTGGCAATGATCAAAGGTGAATTTGGATAAAACATGGGTCTGGCATACACTAACAACACTCAGGGATTACTCAGAAGGAAGGGTGGGACTACGCTGTTGAGAAGTCAAATGGGATGAAGTTCGTGACAAACCAACATGCACTGATTGTCATCGACGGGACTGTTAAAGAATTCCATTTCAACGGAATCTCGAATTCGCCCGTTACTGAGGTATGTCGAGCTATCTACCTCTGCGCTTACGATGCTGACTTGCTCAGGCGGAGGTTGCCAACTTCGGGATTAAATTGGAAGCTGAAGGCAAAACATGGCCTACCAAGCCCTTCCTCGAGCAGAAGCTGAGAGACATGGATGCAGTCGTCAACCACCGCTTCACAGATACAGAACTCCAGGAGAAGTTGAGGCGCTCGGGTGTATTGAATCAAAAGACAATTCGTTTCGAGCGTACTGCGATCAATAATCGTCGCCGAGTAGCCGAAGAACGTGGGGATGAAGCAGCAATCGCCAAATGCGATGCAGAATTGGCAGCATTGAACGGACCTAAACTCAGATACGGTACATTCCTCATCGACCCCAAGGCCCAATCCCCAGCCCCAACTGCCGAAAAGTCTCAACAAGACCGTCTGGCTGAATTAAATGCTCGGAACCGCAAGCTGAACAGGGAGGACATTCGCAAAGCCCAACTTGCAGAGCGCAAGGCTGATAGGCTCTCTCGAGAGGCTGTCCAGCGTGGAGAGGCTCTTCAGAACCCTTTTGCCCGTGTCAAGACTTATGCCAAGACCCACCACGATGCCAACGAAACTCTTGCGCCGCATCGTGCTCGTGAACGAGCAAATAGCCGTGAGCCCAGCCGTTCTGTGACACCTTCTGCTCTTACTCCAAAGCCAGAGGAGGCGAAGTCACACTTGCCCAGTCCACCCCAGAAGTATACGGCGTCGGGCATGCCAATCCTTGGAAACCATAACATGGACGACGAGATCATTGCTTCAATGGATCTGGGTATTGACATCGAAATCTAGGTACGAGGAAGAGGGATGGTCAAGAAGGTCATGCATGGAAGGGGCGTAAAAGTTATTAAAATTGAATATGCATTATGGAGATCTAAGCGAGGCGCTGGTCAATGGTTACCTTCAGATGATTGCTGAATAGGTCATGAATGATATAGACAGAATCCTATACACGGAGTCATTAGCCATGAGGCTTGTCCAAATAGTACACAACGATCTTTTATATAATTACTATAGCAGATTCAGGAGCGTGGACAAAGGCGGTGGCAATGGCATGTTCAGCAGACTTAACCCTTTTAGGCGTTTTGACCACACAAACCCGCGGCACGAGTATGGCCTTGCCAACTTATTAATATTCCATCATAAGACAACCATTTTTTGTGTTTGCCTCCATTCTTGCGCAAATAGCTGCCCGCTTGTTTCGCAACATCGCTTTCACATGGAATTACGTATACACCGAGAACTCTACAGATTTTTACTCGACTTTAAATAGCAACCAGCCACACAGCGCAACGATCCAACTGTCTAAATCGCATTGCGCTACCACAGCAACACAAAACCGCGAGAATATCGCGCCTTTTCCAACATGCATGACCTACGCAGACAAGCTCTCGAGAGCGGCAAGACCGTGTCCCGTAAAGCGCGTTCGAAGCAGTCTTCGCCCGCCTCTTCAAGGACCCATTCGCCAGCGACGTCTCGTGCTGCTAGTAGGAGTGGAGCAGTCAGCCGGGCAAACTCCGATGATGATGGAGAACTCAGCGATGAAACTTCCTTCAGGTAAGCTTCTAAACCCATCTTGAGTCTCGCATTCTTTCCACGCAGCCTCGGGACTACGATATGCCCCTTAGCAGGCAGCACTTTAACATTCGAACAGTGTTGGTTCCATCGACGAGGTGATGAACGGGGATGGTGCTGAAATTACGGACGCGTGGAGATCAGAGCTAGCAGATCGCATCGAGGAGATCCTTGCACGCAAGGGTAGCACAGTTCAAGGACGGGAGAAGTGCTATAAAACATACATCCAGATCTTGACGGCTCAGTATGCGGAGGAAGAGATCCGTGGCAAGGAATCCGAGCTCGTCGTTGCTTTCCTCAAGAGCATCAAGGAGGAAAAGAGTGAGAAAGAGACCATACTTGCTATCAAAGGTTGGTGTTCTGCCTAAAGGTCGTCTACCTCGCTGACCATCTTCTACAGCCCTCGCCATGACACTAGTTACATCTCCCTCCGACCTCATCTACGAAGCCGCTTCCGGCCCTCTCAAACGCACAGTCCAACACTCACATTCCCACCCCACCAAAACAGCCGCCATCCACGCACTCGGCACCTGCACATTCTACGGGGGCGCCTCCGACGACGAAATCCTAGAAAACATGGACTACCTCCTTGAAATAATCTCCAGCGACGGGCACACCATCGACGCTCCCGACGCCCCCGAGCCCGTCATCGCTGCCCTCGAAGAATGGGGTTTCCTCTGCACCCTAATAGACGACATGTCCACGCAATCCGAAGACGCCATCGAAGCCTTCGCCGAGCAAATCAACAGCAGCTACCCCTCCGTTCAAATAACCGCTGGAGAAAACATCGCCCTACTTTACGAGAAATCATACAAGACCATCAACCCCGACGAAGACGTCCTCTCCGACTATCCCGACACCGACCTCATCACCAACCCAGATTCCCACTCCTCCAAACCCCAACTCATCCACCTTTACCCCGCCTACCGCCGCACCGACCAACTCATCCACGCCCTCCAATCCATCTCCACAATCTCGACTCGCCACCTCAGCAAAACCGATCGCAAAGCCCTCCGCGCGAATTTCTCCGATATCTTAAACTCAATTGAATACCCAACGCATGGCCCGAAGTACCAAAACGCTATCAGCGAGGAGACGGGGAAGAGGTATGGGAGTCGGATGGTGGTTAGAATCCATAAGATGGGGGTCATGCGGATTGATCGGTGGTGGAAGTTGCATCGGTTGCAGGGGTTGAGAAGGGTGTTGCAGGGCGGGTTTATTAGGCATTATGAGGAGAATGAGGTTGTTTTCGAGACGTTGCCGTGAGTCGTTCTTCTGCTCCATCTGGACGGATTTGAGGGGCTAACGGAGTGATAGAATCATGATGATTACGGATGATAAATGAGAGATGTGATTTTGTCGATGGGGCGCATGTGGCTGAATACTTTGGGCATTAGA
>QKZZ01001842.1:0-11404 GCA_003521265.1 Cetradonia linearis
CGTGTCCCCTCCATCAGTCCCTCAGCCTCTGTCCCTAACCGATGACTACTCCACCGAAGCCAGGAATTCAAAACGCGTTAGGACTCAACGTCCTCTAAAGTCCCCACGCACTTCCAACACCAGGCCTCATCCCTATAAGCAACCCTCTCTACCTCTTCCTACCCTTCCCCCTACGAAAATACTACTATCCAATTCTCAGAAGATCAAATTGCCGGAAGTCGCTGATAAGGCGGATCTATATTACGAGTATGTCCCGCTTGCAAATGGTGATATGATGCAGCCCGTCGATGCGGTCTACAGACCACATGCAGTGCATCACACCGTCAGCACCACTGCTGGCGGACCAGGAACGAGTCGGAGGTACTTTAGTCAGGATACTTCATGACTTCCAATTGTAATACCACCGCCACTGCACGAACAAAGATCACGAAAGTCATGACGGGATAGTTGCAGGCACACAGAACTACCGGGCTCCTTCTCAACCTCAAGCGTCGCGAAAAAGTTGTATTTGTATCACTATATTTCACTATCTCTCTTTTGTGTTGCTCTCTCTCAGCGGCTGGATACCCCCTACCTATTTCACAAAAACGCCTGTAACAATATATTCTTATCTGATGGTTATGAGGAGGAAATTTACGAATGATAGGACTCTCTTTACGAATTTAAATAAAAGCAGGATTTTAACCGATGGGTATTAGAACGCGTGAAAACAGAGCAAATCAGGAAGGATATCGGGTTTGAAATGGATTTTCACAGCGGGGATCCTTCTATTTGTATCATTAGATAGCATAAATGGGGAGACTTGCCTTGGGATGAATGATAAGGGGAATGAGAATCAGTGCTGCACGATTGTGCTTGCATATCCTATTTGATTCCTTCCACCTACAACACAAAGGATTGTGATGAATAGCCCCGATAATACCACATTCACGAACCCCATCACTGACCACAACAGAACATGCAAGAGCTAATATTGCCAGCCCAGCGCGCGCGAGAACCTCTCTTTCTCTCTCTTTCCCTCCGTGGCGACGAGCCGGTTCAAGTAACTATGTATTCCAAACTTAGCATTTATACCGTTGACACGATACTGAGACGAGCCTTGCTATTCCTTCCATAGCCGGCACGGACGACGCAATATTGAGAGGAAGGTTAAGATATGCGGAACAAGGTCTGGCCTCGAACGCTTCGTAGTATTGAGATCTCCGATTCTGTGCTTTAATTCTGCATAACTGCCGAGTGTGCGCAGAACTCTCTACTTACCCCGCCAACATCGAACATTAAACTCGTCTCAGCGGCGATATTGGTATGGCACCGGGTATCCGAGAGGATAATCTTGAACGCCTCAATCAAGATCGCAGGTACATCTCCTGCATAAGTTCCAAGCTCATTAAATTCCAACCGAGGAGTTTCTCTACTACATAAACGCACGAGCCCATAAGCCTGAAATTGAATCTCAGACCATATTCCTTACTCCTTTGATGCCACAATCAGACCGACCCCAACGCCACAGGGGTCTTCGCTCTTCCAAAGGGTGAGTTTGTACTCATCTTGAATGCACCATCTGTGGAATGTGCCGACAACAGAGCTGCTTGGAAGTTGGGCTATTGCACGGTTACAGTCGGCATGGCCTTTGAAACATGCAGTATCATATGCAGTTTTAGATAATATTGTATGGCTTAATTGGTTGATTAATCGATGTAGATAGGTCCCGTAACCCTAATCCTAAGGGCTTGGCTACAAGGCAAAGGTAGTCGACCAGCTTGCTCCAACAATAGCTACCCAACTCAAGGTCGTCGAGCAGTGGGGGTGTATGGGTGGTCTAGTATATGAGGGATCTTGGTGTTGATACTGTATCATAATCTTGGAACTCCGAGACGCACAAGTTTGCTGGTAGAGGATTGATGTGCTTCTGTGATGGAGGTAACACCAATGTCATTAGCACGTGAAGGGTGTCAAACATCTTGGTCATGGCCAGTGATTAGGCTCTAGAGAGAGGGTCCAAGGTCTTTCGAAGGGTCGTGTTTGTAAAGCCGCTCATCGAAGCCTGAACCGCTGTTTGTCTTGCCAGCTCCGTTTGAGATGTTACGTTCAGTGTCAGGTCCGAGAGCAAGGACTAGACCAGCGAACCGTCTGTGGGCAGCACAAATAGGTGAATAGCATCCCAGGGGCCCTGAAAGCCCATCATAAGCAGGATACTGAGCGCTTCGTCTTCGTCCATAACGATTTGATTACAACTGAAAGCTTTGCTAGCTATTGCAGGGTCAACGGGTTTGAAACTTGCCAGAGTCGTCCCCCAATAGCCCCATTTAGTAGAGTAGAGCGAAGCACGTTGTGTAGTGTATGGGGCCAAAAGGCCTCCTTTAGTATTTCTATACCGATTCTGGTGAAGTCGTTCAGGCTAGTGCTGGCTCGAGGGCGCTAGGGACTAAATTCCGGACTTCGAACAAAAGCATAGCGGTCGTAGACCCTGATAATATCAAGGCCATCCAGTACGTTTTCTAAAAACTTAGGATGTCTGGTTTACTCGTTCGCTATAGTATTGGTTGGCTCCGGGGGAGAAGTGGGTGACGTGTATGATAGGAGAGATCAAGAGGCGACACCAGGATAGAACATGCGCTGAAAGACGTGCATGATGATCAAATGACCAAGCATGATAAGAAAAAAGAAGGGTTTTTGATGTATGTCTCGTAGCATAATATATATGTTCTAGACTGAATCATACTCAGAAATTGTTTACGTTATCAAATTAGGCTAGCTCTTGTAAATTACAATTAGACTGCCAAGATGTCATCTTGCTACCTAACTTAACTTCTTTCCTTTTTCCTTGACCATCAACGAGATCGACCAACAAGACGGTTGAATTCTGTGTGGCCAAAGACATGCGTGTCATGCAATCTACCTTATGAAGATCTGTTCCGCTCCGAATAAGTGCCATATGAAAGGCAGCAGCAAAAGCCTGTTTCGGCGCCTTTGGCCACCGCAACGCGTCACATGCAGCCTGCTCTCACCCTTCCCCGCCGTAGGCCATCCACTATCATCAATCTTCTTCCATAGGCTTCTTCTATCTTCCCGATATGTCTCCTTGATTCATTCTGTGTGCATCTGGCTGTGTCATGTCATACCCAAGTCTACGTATGGCAATGTCTGCCTGTGGCTTTCAAGTCTATATAATGTGGCTTGAAAGCTCCTCCCTTTCTCTTTTCCTATCATAGTATTATATCTATACCACTCTCTCAGCCTCATACTATACTACTTACCATACCTAGGAATATATTCTCAGAATCTCACACAACGTATCATAATGTCCAACATCCGCTTCCTCAACCAGCCCTCCAACCCCTTCTGGGACTGGATCGCCACCCTCGACCCCACATCATCCTCCCACCCTTTCGCCGCGGCCTACAACCCAGAGGCACGTGAAGAATCCCGCGACCCAGCCCAAGAGAACGGTCCAGCAGCCCATGCGGACCATTCTCCACCCCCACCTCCCACCGAAGGCCCCCAAGCCAACGAGCACCCGTTCGCTGCCTTCGGTCCTGGTTTCTCCTTCGGCGGCCGACGCGGCGTGCCCCATCAACACGGAGGTCCTCACCACCACCGCGGCGGCTGGGGCGGACGTGGACGCGGAGGACGCTGTGGCGGACGCAACATGGGCATGGGTGGTAACTTCGACATGAGCAAGCTTGGAGAATTCATCTCGCAGTTCGTTCCGGAGGAAGTTCTCTCCGCTGCTCGCGACGGTACCAACAACAAAGATGGCAACAGCAAGGACTTCACACCGCCAGCCGACATCTTCGACACCGAAGACGCATACATAATTCACATATCCCTGGCGGGCGCCAGGAAGGAAGACGTTGGCGTGAACTGGGATGCCGATAAATCGGAATTGAATGTCGCGGGGGTAATTTATAGGCTTGGTGATGAGGAATTCTTGAAGACGTTGGCGCTTGATGAGAGAAAGGTGGGGGTGTTTGAGAGGAAGATTAAGCTGGGAAGCAAGGTCAATCCTGCGCAGGTCGACTCGGATGCTATTAGTGCGAAGATGGAGGAGGGGGTGTTGATGATAACGATTCCGAAGTTGGATAATGATATCGTGGAGGTGAAGAAGGTGGACATTGAGTAGATAAGGAGGCTTATCGTTATGAGTGGTGGTGGGATTTGATGATTTAAGATTATATAGCGTTTGCTATGCCATTAGAATGATAATTTGAATGCCCAGTGAAAGTTCTCTTCCGTACACTCTTGCTCAAACAGCCCCCCCAACAGACAATGTACAGCTCTTAGAACCAGGCAGGACCGAAGCCGCCCTCAACCACTTGGACCCACCCACTCCCAACCTCCTCCATTCTCATCCTCGCCCTCATCAATCAACCGATGTCCCTGATCCTCACCATCTCCATCTTCCCACCCTTCTTCCCCTTCCGCCTTCGAAGCACCTTTCCGCGAAATCCTCCCTATGAACCTCTTCACAACCCCGCTCTTCTTCCGCTCTTCACCCTCCTTCTTCCCCTCCCTCCCCTTTCTCGTATGATCTATTACGTCTTTACCCACCGCGTCATCATGCCTCTTTGCACTATTGCTTCTGGACCGGCCTTTGTCTTTGTCCACAGAGTCATCTTGTCTCTTCGAGCTATTGCTTCTGGACCGACCTTTGTCTTTCTTCGCCGTAGGAAATGGTGTCGGCTGGCGATGAAGCTTGCGTGTGGTCTCTTCGATCATTGCCTCAGAAGTGGCTGGGAAAGAGGGGTGCAGAGGTGGCGGTTGCCGCTTGTCAAGGTGATGTTCAGGAGACGGAGTATCTTCACTGACGGAGCGCCCCGGGGGTGATTCGTGAAGGTCGTTGTGGAGAAGAATTGGTGGTGGGGAAGGAGGAGCTGTGATAGCTGGGTTAGATGCATGTGCTTTCGTCGTAGCTTTAGAGGATGGTGGTGTTAACGCTGATATCGTGCATGAACCTGATTGCTGGTTCGTACATGGGAGAGTTGTGGGAGGCGGTGCTAGCACTGTATTATCTTTAGAGCTTTCCTTCGTTTGCGACGTCGTGCTGAAATTGGGGTCACATCTAAATGTGAAGGCATATTGGGGGGGTTTACTGGGTTGAGATATGGTGTCTGGCGCTGGTACTGTTGGAGGGAGAGCTGCGAATTTGTTGCCTGTGTCCACCACGTACGTATGAATGAGCTTATGAGGAGAAAGAAAGCTGTCTTTCTCATTGCGAGACCAACAATTTGGTGTACCCTTAGGGTGCGCCTCCACATCCTCGAAAATTTGCTCCTTCTTCTCCCTCTCGATCTCCACATGGCTGTATTTGTCTATCGAGCCCGAGTGTGCTTCTTCTCTTCGTCGAGCTCGACCATGACGGCCGGCGTGGCCACGATGAGAACTTGCAGTAGAGGAGGACTTTCGCATGATAGCGTGGGAGCGACAGCAGAGGGTGAAATGGAGTAATCGTAATCGAATCGCGCGGGAGAAAAGAATACAACTTTAGAAGCGTATAATGAATGGAATCATTCTTCGTTTGAAAGAGAATAGTAGGTAAGTCGTTGTAGGTATGAGCATGTGCATTGACAGAACACGGGGGGCTTGCGGACCACATTGAGACAAACCCAAAAGGAAACGTGGTGAGCACAATCTATGGAAAGTAGAGAAGGTGCAACCCACCAACCTCTAACAGGTTTAGAGACGAAAAGACTACACCTTGTTCCGAAATGACAATCATTAAGCAATGCCGAACATCGTACTTGAGATTGTCTTCTAAGTCACAAAGACCTATCAGAACAGTAGCATTGATATCTCCCTAACCTTAGCCCAAGTTCGCATGCAACTGTGACTTTGATATGCCATCCATAGCCATGAGGGTCTCCAGGCCTCACCCTTTGCAAGACAGCCCCTGTAGGTCGTCTAAATCCCACGCTTTACTCTAAGTGTCGTGACCGCATGTCTCTTACCGTAACACCAAGCGCTAGCAATGCCAAATAAACATTTTTCATCCTCCGTAAGAAATTACCTAAGCCAAGCTTTTGTAGTAGCTTGGTCATCCACCACATCACGAGCTATGCCAGTGTACCTCCTTGAAAGGGTCAGCTCACCATGGACGGATGTTTGAACCGACTCTTCGTATCCGACTTCTGCCCACTCAAAATCCTTAGCCGCATCTCGCTGCTCCCAGGAAACACTTTCACTTCGCAGAATGATATGTCGTCTTCTCTCACGTTCCTTCACAATGGTGGTTATTTCGCGACGGATAGGTTCTCCTACGGATTTCAAGAGATAGTCAAGCCATATGTGCGGTAACGAGAGAAGAATCGTAGAGACAAGCACGTTATGGTCAGCCGACTTTGCAATAGCTTCAGACGGACGGTCACCGAATTGAATAGTGCAAAGCCGTGATTTTGAAAGGGGTGACCGGCTTTCCGCAGTAACTGGTAGTCTGTCAACATCTGCTAGCGGTCGAGCTGTTACGTCCAATGTCCAGGATACTGGAAAGTTGTCGGCAAGGAATTGTAAACAGTGCATGAGCAGATCAAGGGCGTACTGCGGTTGTGGGGGATGATACTCGCCGGAAGACGAGTTCGAGCCCGGTGGAATATTGGCAATGTCGGTCGTTGGGGTATCATCAGAGGGAAGGGAGTTCATCGCACAGCTTGATAAATGCTCGCCGTCAACGGGATGGAGAGGACGATAAATAGGGATTACGCTCACAGAAGCACTCCGTCCTCTCTCGATCTCACTTTCTAAGCCGAAAGACAGTGCCGTCTCCAGATTCTCCCAGCATAGAATCTTAGAGGTAATATCCAGACCCCGTAAGACGACGCTATCGATTCGGAGAAGGCAGCCCACCGCGGCAAAGGACAGGGTCTCCGTCATCCAAGGTCTCAATGCTTCGGTCCTTGTCTTTGAGAATTGATCTTGAGGAATCGTTCCTGCGAATACGTAAGGTGACTCGCCATAGCAGACACGGAGCACCGATTCCATCGATTTAGGATTTATGAATCTATCGGTCAACCTCAGTTGAATTATTTTTCTCCCATCTGTGCCAGTCTGAGATACTCGAAGCATTTCTCTCAGTTTTGTACTCTGGGCAAGCAAAAGGCTATTGAGATACCACTGTGTCATCCCGAAACGTTCTTCTTTGTGTGTCAGGACCAATCGACAATCAGCATACTCCGGTAGGTTGAAGTTTTGAAGGAGGTGAGCTACTAATGGCGCCTGACTTAAGGGTCCATTCGTGGGAGGGTCATGTGGACTGTTCATGATGGGCTGGGGCCATACTTGCGACTGATATATATTGGCCTGGCTGACGTCAATACCGTTGCTGGCCTGCTCACCAATAGGAGATGAGAGATCGCCTGACTTAAGGATATCATGGCCTGGATATCCATTCTGTGGTTGGAGTCCTGGAATCTGGCTAGCATAATTGTAGCCCATTGACTCATTTGGTAGATATCCATTGATGTAGTACGAATGCTGGGGCATGTAATTAAAGGGAGTGGCAGAAGGTGTGAGTGGAGGCTGACTTCCTGAGAGAGGGCATCCCGGGGGATGGCTGTAGAAAGGTGATCCATTCTCGCCGTGTTGCTTTGGGGGATTGTGATTGTCGGCTTCGGGTCGTCCAAATACTGAGGGTTGCCGGGTCGCCGGCACATCAGGCGAATAATCGTATGGCGTGGGCCCATAGATGTAGCCCTGGTAAATAGAATGAGTTGGGGAAGAAGCATTGTGTGAAGACGTAGGCGGTGGTGGAGAAAATGCTAGGCTCTGTGCATGGTTAGAGCCTTGATAGGATTGTGTTGGAGAAGGTGTAGTATCAGTAGGAGGTGTAGGCTGTGGGTGGAATGAGATTGACTGTGTATCAGGAAAACCCTTGGGTGACGAAGGTGTTGGAGAAGTCATGTTATCACTAGGAGGAGTTGGGTGGGCATGAAATCTCGGAGCTGAACCACGAAGCGACATACGCTTTATTCCGGGGTCCTGCTCGGGGTTGCTCTCTTCAACAGCCCGTGCCGACCCTTGCAAGGTATTGACGTGGTCATTTGGAGGAGGAAAGTCTGTCGTGATAGCTGCTGGAGGAGACTTCTTCGGATAGAAGGGCGGGGGGAGTTTGAAGCCATGCCGTTCAATCCCGAAGTCCTGCGTGGTACTTGAAGGTAATATTGTCTTTACAGCAACTAGAAGGGTAAGCTACTAGACAAGGCTCTGGAATGCTGGCTTACCTTCGGGATCTTCGCGACCTTGTCCATTGTTATTCAGTAAAGCATCTCGTTCCAGCAAACTCTCAACCTCCACATTCGCGCCAGCCGCTGTCTCAATTTGTTTCTCGCTTTGCGGCTTTTGTGCCCGTATAACAGGCTTTTCCGCTGTTGGGGGTTCTTGTGTCCTTTGCTGAGCTGGTGGGATTTGGCTTATGGGGACTTCTCGAGAAACACTCGCTATAGAATTATGTTCCTTGGGTTTTTTTTCCAGACTTCGGGGTATTGCTGGCACGATGGGTACGATTCGGCAGTTCCTAGGATGTGGAGTCATAGGCGGGCCAAGAAGAGGTGCCATTGTGGAATGCTTGAGCATGAGGACGTAACGTCCCAATGACGATCAGATGAGACGTTGAAGCTGCCACAAAAAGACAACCTCATTCTTGAATATCAACCTCGCTGGGGGAAGGGGTTCGAGTGGTGGGTGGAAGAGAAGTTTGTGCTGGCCGAGGATCGTCCCGCGGGGCCCCGCGCAGCGTCATCGGATTTGGAGCGGCTCTTTCAACGGCTGGTTATTCGCGGCATACCATTCTCCAGCTACACAAGCCACGACCTTAATCTGGTCAGATACCAACAACTACAATGGGTAATGACGGAGGTAGTATACCGACTCGGCGCGAGTTGGTAAAAGAGGCAGCTCGCGACCTCTCAACGACGGAAGTCAAAGAGATACAGACAGAACAGCAAGAACATTACTGGTCTACCTGCGCGTTATCCCATCAGCCGCTCTCTTTACCAGTCGTTTCAGATGCATTAGGTACACTCTACAATAAGGATGCGGTTCTCAACCATTTACTGTCCGCAACGCAACAGGACAAGCAGGGGTTGGAGGGGCAAGGTGAGGCATTCAAGGATCGCTTAAGAAGTCTACGAGATGTCGTGGAGGTCAAGCTCCAGCTTCAGGATGGAGGTGAACAGATGTCGACGACGAAACACATCTGGGTTTGTCCAGTTACGGGCAAAGTGCTAGGATCTGGCGTAAAAGCTGTTTACTTGGTACCCTGCGGACACGCCTTCGCGGAAAGCGCGATCAAGGAGATGGGAGGTGAAGACTGTCTTCAGTGCAACGAAGCCTACTCAGCAAATGATGTTATATCAGTACTCCCAACCTCACAGACAGAGAAAGACCGCCTGGAGCAACGAATCCGAAACCTCAAATTGCAAGGTCTCACCCACTCCCTGAAGAAAGCTCCCGGTAGCAGCAAAAAGCGAAAGAAGAACACCAACGCCGAAGAAGTCGAAACCACCGTGACCGATTACCCCCTGAAACCACAAAACGAAATGTCCTCAAAAGTAGAAAGCAACATCAAGAATCGAGACACTGCTACTTTAACGGCTAGAGTGCTCGCGGAGCAGAAAGAACGGAATAAGAGGAGGAAGTTGGGCGCGAATGATAACGTGAAGAGCTTGTTTTCAAACAAGAATGGGGTGGATGAGAAACATATGGATTTTATGACGAGGGGTTTTTCGATTCCGGCGAATGCGAAACGGTGATGGAGGTGATGAGGGGAAGGGGGAATGCATTGCGCGGCATTTTGGGGAACACCCAGGGAAATTGTTGGGCTGGAATGTTCCAAAGTTGTATGGCCATCTTGTAGATGAGCATAGTATTTGTTTCGCGGGTGCATGTGCAAAGACTTAGCCTCTGAGTAAACGGCAAGGGCATTGCATTTGACCCTAAAAGGATCTCTTCACTGAATCAAATCTCATGCGTACAGTTCGAGTGTTTGTTCATCATGTTGATAAGCCAGGCAGTATGTGCTCTGAATGTTTGAATGGAACAGGACTAGCTCTGGCACTACCTGCCAAAAAATCAAGTTCCACAACCACATCTCAAACCTCTCCGACCCCTCCCTCCTCACTCACCCTCCAAACCGAGCAACTCCTTAAAGGAAGCTTGATTATCCTCAGGAATCGCCGTCTCAACAAAGAACTCCACATCCTCGCGGACCAACTTGTCCCGAACTTTTCTTGCCTCATCCACATACATCTTCAGTAAATGCAGAATATCCGTTCGATCGCTCTTAGACTGGCGACTCCTGTATGCTCCCATTTTTGAACGTAGTAGGTAGAGGATGTCGAGCGTTTGTATTGTGCAGACTTGGCCTTTGCCTGTGCCGAGGGTTATGGGACGGCGGTGCGAGGCGAGGTCGGCGGGGCTGCCTAGGACTCCTGTGGTTAATGTTGTTAGTTAGGAGCGAGAGGTTCTGTTGTTTTCGGTTTATTTGTTCTCAGAGGGTTTTTGGCAGTGTAGGTGAAGAGCGGGATTGGAACGCATACCACTTTCGATGAGATCAACTTCGATTCTGTGGGACTTGGAGCAGTTATCTTGGCCGGGACCGGTTTTGACGAAGACTTTTACGATGTCGGAGGCTAGCTTCGTGCTTGGAATGACGAGGCTATTGATATGTAAGTGCGCCACTTTCAAAAGGTATGCATTCGACTAGTTGCAGAGCTTCCGAACGAAGATCGAATGCTGTAACAGATTGAAAGAGATGAATACGAATAACGGCTTTAATGTCTTGCCGTGGATCCTTTACGTTGAAGCAGAGACTCAGGCTTCAGAAAGCGTTATTCCACACGCTTAGGGCAATAAATGTGGCTTACCGAGGCTGCTGCTCAAGGATATCCCGTATATGCTTGAAGCCACCACTGAAACAGACGTCTATATCCCTGGTCTCCCGAGGGCCTTGGAGAAGATGTACCGCAAAACCTCCCATCACGGCATACTGGATCGAATTCTCCTCGAGTAACCCTGTGATCAGGTCGATTGCGGATATCATATTTGCTACTGGAGGAATAGAGCTCACTTCCTCATCATCAGAGTCTGGAAGATCTTCAATCTTGTAGGTTTCAGCCTTAATTGGGTTTGCTTGTGCCATAGCTCTTAGGTGTGAGAAGAAAGGTTGCTTGGCTGTGGATATGTTACCCTGAGCCTTCGCTCACGTTCGCAAGTATTTTCAAGACTTGGTGCGGCTTTGCGAATGTTGGAGGTGGGCAATCATCAGAGGTTTATATTATACAGCTACCCATGCGTTTTTATTCTAGCGCTGCCGTTCGCCCTAGATCCAATGCGTTCTAGTTTGTTATCAATCCTCACACAAATTATCTTTAACGGCCAGCGATAGGAGTCCACCTGTACGTGGTGCTGGCTA
>QKZZ01001850.1:0-10794 GCA_003521265.1 Cetradonia linearis
GAAAAATAAAAAACGCCTGAGGTATAAAAGCACCCATCTTACGACTCCCGCTAAGGGCATCGTGATTCTTCAAGCTTCATTGTTTGTTGTTCATCCTCTATCAGTTTTCCAGTGGTGAAGCGATCTCGGTCATACTGAAAACTACCATTTGCTTTGGTTAATCTCCGTGTTCCATCGTTCAAAGTCATCTGGAACACATCAACCGCAGCGCTCTAGGTAACGCTCTCAACTTCAGAATTGCGGAAGTATGTGTTGCCGTGTCTGATATGCTACAGCCGATTTCATATACTCTGCCATCTCCATTGGAGTGTCAATGGCTTCGTCCTAAATATAAGAATACTCTTCCCTTGTTGTATTTTGTCAATTTATGAAATCGCACCGTTCGCTTTCAACAGAAAGAATGCGGAGGTATAGCATCTCAGGATCAAAGACAGGGCAAGTAGAATCGAGGCAGTAGATTGGGTCGGTACATTTCAAAAGAGAATAGAGTATAAGTCATGTATGTAGAGGCATTGTCACGCGGGGATTCGAAGACTTATCAAGATGCCTAGCATCTATCTCTAGGTATCAAAGTCGACTTTGCGCTCGGGAACCTTAGCTTTCGAGCGCTTGTTGAGCATCCACTTCTTTTTCCTAGGGGGTACTAATCTCTAAAAGAATTCTTTGGTACGTTCTTCAGTGGCGCATTAGTAGGTATTCGCTCTACTATAATGACTTATGCTTCATTCTTTTACTAAACGTGGTCACCCAAACGGGGCTGCCAATCATCCAGGTGGGGTCGTGTAGTGTATTCGTCTTGCACATGGCGTGAATTTGCCTTCACGAACAATATTAACGAGAATTATTGAACAGAGACAGCCTTGCGACTAAAATACAATGTAAAATGTAACAAAGATTTGTATGCCGTAGAAGTGCAGGGCGCAATTATATACCTAGTGCAAGGCTAAAATTTGACTGCGGGAGTATCCCAAGCCTTCATCCGCTAGGCAAGCTTGGAGAGCTTCAGCCTTCGTTGGCAAAACGGCCTGATCGTTCGCAATTCTGGCCCTTCTGCCCCTCTGTCTGATGTCTTAAAGGAATGATACTACAGCCTCTGTTTTGGGCTCATTCTTCCGCTGTACCCGTGTTGATTTCCGAAGATGAAGACGTGTTCTGAAGCGTTGCTGGTGCTAGCCCTTTTCTCACTCCGTGTGCTCGCTGGCGAAGTCCAAATAGTACTTTCATCCACACCTGCAAACATCGAGGAAAACTGACACGCCTCCAGACCCAGAAAGAGCAAGATAGACAGCAATGTAATGGGATGTACAGCAAGAGCGCTTGGGGCGGAGATGTGGATCCCTTCATCCTGACCACGTTCATGAAGGTCGAGCCCGAAGGTGATGAAGATCCTTTGGTCAGCCTCGTTATATTTGAATGGCGAGATGAAGAGCTGGTTGGAAGATGGCCGAATGAGGACTCCCCCAAGGTGGGCGGGCATGCTCCCAAGACTGTCTTGATGACATGTGCTGATTCAAAGGTGCCTTTAGAAGGTATTCATCTGTGATAACAATAGCGTCAAGTCAGGATTTTGCGACGAATCCCAAATGGGAGAATTCGTTTTGAGTGTGAATGTGTCAGAAGCGGCCAAAAATCCAGTCATAAGTCAAGCAGTACATCTCAAGGACCCTCAGCCGTTGACCTATCCCATAAAGAAGACAGGCTACTACTGTGTCGGAACATTTGACTTCTCTGGAAGCGAATATAAGGCCGTGGTAGAATTCAGGAATGCATATGGAGAATTACAAGCTGCGCAGATACCCAAGCTTCCATTCTACGGAGCTCTGACAATCGTTTACGCCGTAATGGGAATGTACGTCTCCTCAATCTGCCAAAGTTGTATCTGTGCTGATTGTGATAGTTTCTGGGCCTTCCTCTACGTACAGAACCGCCATGACATATGTAGGATGTCTGCTTATGTCTTCTTGGCAGCCACTGACGCTCTTCAGTACCTGTTCAAAATTACATTACTGCTATTCTCGTGTTCCTGACTGTGGAACAATTGATGACTTGGGGCTTCTATGGTACACAATCTTACATCCTCATTAGCCGAATAGATGACCGATGCATTCAGATTACTCCAATACCCATGGAAACAACCTCGGAGCAAAAGCCATGATGGTAATAGTCGCCATCCTCAACGCCGGGAGAAATTCATTCTCCTTCTTCCTACTCCTCATCGTCTGCATGGGCTACGGCGTAGTTAAGCCCAATCTTGGTAAAACGATGTGGTACGTTCGAATTCTGGCCCTGTGCCATTTTGTCTTCGGAGTTATATACGCCGTGGCAAGCTTGACTATTACACCAGACAACGCGGGACCGCTCGTCCTGCTCGTCATTCTACCTTTAGCAGCGACGTTGACCGCTTTCTACGTGTGGACGCTAAACTCCTTGAACCTTACGATGAAAGACCTCTTGGAGCGAAAACAAAGCGTGAAGGCAATGATGTACAAGAAGCTGTGGTGGTGCATTCTGGCTAGCATCATAGTTATATTCGTATTCTTCTTCCTCAATTCGTTCAGCTTTGCGGGGAGAAAAGATCCAGACTTCGTGCCAGATCATTGGAAGACGAGGTGGTTCATTCTTGATGGATGGCTTAATCTGGTATATCTGGTCGACATTGCTTACGTTGCATACCTCTGGCGACCGACAGCCAATAATCGCAGGTTTGCTATGAGTGATGAGGTACGGTGCACCTCGACTAGACTAAGATTGTGATCTGACTCTTTCCTAGCTTGCTCAAGATGACGAAGGTTTCGAGATTGCTTCTTTCGGCGGTTCGCTTGACGAAGAAGATGCCCGTTCGCCAGACGCAGCGAATGATGGTGCCCCTCTTTCTCCTGTTCCTCCTAAGCCGGTGAATGAAAATCACCCCACCCGACAGTCATTGGACGGCGAAACAATATTTGCGGTAGGAGAAGATGCGGATAAATGGTCTGACGACGAGGAGTCACCACGCAATTCGACAGAGAGGACCAGATTGACGGGTAAAGATAGGTGATCTTTTACGCTACCGACCAGCCACACCACAACTGTTATGACTCCTCCACATTTCTACCTTGTCAAAGGTATCTCAATTGCGGAGCTTCTTTCGATTTCCTAGCTCAGGGATAAGGATATTGGTTATATGTAGCATTGGCGTTCGGCGCGAGACGTCTTGATATCTGCAGGTAGAAGGGGCTGAGAGAGTCATTTGACAACGGTCGAATAGTGCAGGGCAGCAAATCTTTGTAAGAAAGTGAAGTACAGGTCATGCATAGAGGGCTCAGGTGCCCAAAACTTGTGGATTTGGATCTGGTCCCTGAGCAGTAAGCTTGTCCGCGCGGGGCTTTTCCCCAAGGGCCCTTTCCCTTTCCATCGCCGTTCCAGCACCGCCACTTTCGCCCTGAGGAGAATCAGCGCCCAACATGCTTTCTCTTGGCCAGGTCCAAAGCAGCAATTCTGCAAGTCTTGACCCCCTATGGATGTCTGAAGCCACATCTGACATGGCCTTAGAATCAATCATTTCTTCCCCTTCTTCTTCTTCCCGCCCTTGTCTCCTCCCTTATGCTGCCCCTGCCCATGACCCTGTCCACCTTTCACCTCCTTCCCACCCTCCTTCTGTACAGCCGTAGTCTCCTCCTTCATAGGCGCATCCACATCCATAGCCCTCTCCGCTGCCTCCTCTTTGGCAGGTAATGCAGCCATCACTCTCCCGCAGCTACCTAGCGCTGCGATCAATCTGCCTACTTCTGCCGCTTTGTCGGTCTCGTATTTGAGACATGTGCCTGATATTGGATCGTAGGTTTTGAGCGTGAGGGTAGCTTTGGAAGGTTGCGATTGCTGTGGCTGGGAAGGTTCACTTGTGGGTGGTGGGGAGGAGGTAGATTTTGGTTTTCGATGTTTCTTTGGGAGGGTGTATTTGGTTGTTATTCTTGTCTAGTTGTAGGAAGTTAGTAGGGAAGAGGGGGGAGTGGATTGGAGAACATACGGTGGTGGGTCGCGCTGATACCAGCAGCATTGACTGCTCGAGGAATAATTGGGCGGTTGACAGGTAGGGCATGGTTCTTCTGTATGGTTCTGGATCGTACGGGACAAGTCACAGTCCACAAAGAGGCACCATGTCCTCGACGCGATATATCTTCGGAGATACGTCGGCTTTTAGTTTTGTGTGCCAAGCTTCAATTATCTAGCGGTGAATCGTCTTCGGCGCCTCCAGGCCTGCCAAGTATCTGCATTTTGGTACTCTCTGTCATGGACGAGGAAAACAACATCAATAGCCGGGGTATCTCCAAAGGCGGTGTCTCGAGCTTAGAAGCTACTATAACAGACGGAATCGCTCTCGCGGATGAACTCCTAGCAAAATGCCATACCCTATTGAACGAGCTTGAAGAGTTCCGCAATTTTGTTATAGAGCAGAAGCTGGAGCAAGAACCGGCGGTGGAGATACGCAAGTTTCAAACGTCGGTGGCAACGGAGTTGAAGTCTCTCCAGAAAGTACAACTTTCTCTGTTCCACTTATGCAAGCCAGCTATTGACAGCCTACAGCTTGCAGAGTCGGATCTGACAGCCGAGAAAACCCTTCACACCCTCCGTTCGTCCAATCTCCCATTCTATGCTGCTATATGGGAATCTGCAAAAGCCCGCGAAAGCCTGGTGACATTCCACAAGCGTTTCTACTGGGACAATCAGCCAACGCGAGACGCAAAGAGGGCGGCTCAAAAGAGATGTGCATTAGTTGATATCGTCGCATGCAATGGAGGAGAGTGGGTAAAGGTCTCTACGATCACAGAAAGTCGACTGGTATTCGAGATCGCCAAAGCGCAATGGGAGGCAGCGGATTCTTCGTCCAATGGGGATGAGGACGAAGAGTCGACTCCAATGAATAGCGAAGCAAATGGGCAGAAAGGATCTTTAGCAGAAGAAGATATGTTGGACAGGATTGAGCTTGTTAGAATCGCCGATGATCTTCTTCGCGCCTCTAATGCCCACCGCATTCACTACAAACATCCACAAGTCCGTATCGTCCTACCAAAGATCTCTTCAAAACCACCGGCGGAACTACTCCCTACACTGGCTCGCATTCGCTCCACGGGAGCAGTCATCAATCTTGGACCCCAAGAGACTGCGCCACAATCACTTGAATATCTGAAGATGAAGATATTCCCTCGCCTCTTACCTTCACCACACCCACCGCTAACAGACACCTTGAACATTGACTGCACCATCCTACTTGCTCTGGTCTCCGACCTCTCACATACTGCAAACCATCCCATTCTACCCGGTTACAACGCAGCGATCACACGACAGATCGAGCTCGAGACCCGCGAGCATCTCCTCCCTTCCAGCCTTTGGCCTGCGATGGCGCACAAAAACTTAGTGTGTACACAAGAGGCAGCGACGAGAATGATCGAGATTGTAGACACGATTGGAATGCCTAAGGAAAGAGCGAGGACGGATTTATTGCTCGTCAATGGCGAAGAGGGACGAGACGGAGAGGACTTGAGAAATGGTTTTGCAAAATATAGCGATCACTCCGTACCGTCTACCTGGTGCTTGCCAATACGTATTGTCCCATCCATGACTGCGGGGCCTGACATCAGAGCCGCAATCGAAGCTGGCAGCCTGCCACCTATAGCGGAGCAGGTGGCTGAGCAACTGACTGACATCAATCGCAGTGTCTTCATGTATGGGTGGATGCAGGGTGTGACCACAGTGAGTAGTAATCGGACAGTAGCCAAGCAAATTGAAATGATCGTCGAGAAGGAGGGAACTGGAGCCATGGGCCCCGAGATCTGGCTCCGTGAGCCTGCTCGCAGTTTGCTTGGAAAGGAGAAAGAAAGACGCAAATAATTGGGAGCAGAACAGCGCCGGCATCAAGCGATTTGCCGTCTGCAAAGTGTACAAAGCACCGCTTCTTGTGTTAAGGCTGTCGCAGATATGGCCAGACTCGCTTGTGTCAAAATGATCAGGACACTCAACCGAAGGCAAGAAGCATAATCTGGTTAATATTACGATATACTATCCAAAAAGCTATGCATTAGTAGCTCGGCAACCACATCTCTAAGGCGATTGTATGAATGAATGGAGTCGTAAAATACAAGTTCGAAGCGATCCTTGTCGGATGTTTTCTGTTACCCGCGAGCCAGAGCCTTGTCAACTCACCGAGATGTCGGCCATGCGCACGCCTGGGCGATTATGATGGGATAAATCCCCGACTGCTAGATGGCCCGTG
This sequence comes from Cetradonia linearis, assembly GCA_003521265.1. Taxonomy (NCBI): domain Eukaryota; kingdom Fungi; phylum Ascomycota; class Lecanoromycetes; order Lecanorales; family Cladoniaceae; genus Cetradonia; species Cetradonia linearis. The sequence goes on from QKZZ01001850.1 coordinate 6,251, forward strand.
AGCAGACCCAAGGTTAAACCATGGGAAATTCGTGTAGCTGTACGCGGCAACTGTGACAAACGATGAACAAGGCGAAGATGGTGGCAAATATAATGAACCCGGTATCTTGCGCATGTAAGACCTCAACAATGGTCGCTGCCATAGTTGGGCATTGCACATGCTTTTGCCGTACAAAAGAACGTCTCACGCCTAGGCCACGCACCAATCCAGGGCTTTTTTCAGTTCTCATTGGCAGACTGGGAATCTCAATCAAAACGACGTGCTGTCTAGCCGGCCTGCTTCTAGCTGTGGACATTGCAAGCATGCATACCAAAAATAGCCTCGTCATAGGTTAATTTGGTTGAACTGAGTTCGGGTCCTAACAACTTCTACGTATGAGCAGGCAATGACCTAACTTTCTCCATCAATGATACAAGCCCAAGGTAAGAGGATGGAGCAAAAGTCATGCATCTGGAGTGAATGACTGCCAATGTGCTTCCTCAAACTCCTCCCAAAATCCGCTTTTGAAGGCTAATGTTCCCTGCTGAAAGGTTCCGAATTCTCGGCGGCCGCGCGGAACAAGAGGATTACTTGGGACCTAGCCCTGACTTAAATGTATTGGCTGCTGAGTTACTTTGTCAGATCGCATTTACCCTATGCTATGGTCCCGCTGTATGCATGATTTATGCTCCGTTCTCTTCTTCATTGCTTTCGCGTATCCGGGGAACACCATTTGTTTCGACGCGGCGATTCGTTCCACATGGCGCTAAGAGAAGACTGTATTCCTTGGCTTCTATTCATACAATCGCGTACTTTGCTCTTCATACTTTCATATGCTTCTCTAGCGGTCCCTTCACTTTAATGCGGCTATACGTTGGTGAGCCGACCCCGAATACTAAACCCACGATTTATTTCACTGGACATTTCCTTGTGGTACCTTTTGAGTTCTTGTGGAATGATATTTTTTTGTATAGCGTTGCGGCTTGATGGAAGGTCTAGGTACCAATTTTTGTCTGGCATGCATGGCATGGCACTTCGCAGAGACCGTCGCAGTCTATTTTACTATGAAGAGAGTATGATGTGCCTACAATAAACTTTCTAATCTCAGTCACTATTGCAACGAATCTCACATTGTCAGCATGGTTTACACAATGGCTACGAGCTCTATTGCGCTCTTGCCAAGCCTTGCTGCGACGCCAGTTGCTTCTGCCATCGGAGATGTAATCTGCGTTGCAGCTCCCTCCGCCCCAGCGACCATTGCAGGCACTAACATAATATACCAAGAACCTGATAGTGGCAGAGGAGCAGCAGTCAATAAGATCACTTTCACTCAGCAGATGAGGCATATCTCCATGTAATTGTACTTGCAGACCTCTAAGCGATTCTTTGAGCACAACATTACCTTCCAAGTTCCCCTACGCTCTTGTGTTGTACCTTGGTGAGGCGCTACTTACTCAAAGATTCGCTAGTGGTTGCAGAAGTCATCATTGGTGGCCAAGCCTTCAACTTCACTGTTGATACTGGTTCCTCCAATCCGTAAATTCCAGGTGGACGGTGCTTACCCTTTGTCTTACTGATTGTGTTTGCAAACCATATGGGTTTACGGTCCCAACTTTCCGTACGCTCTAGGCATAGACAACTCGACAGCAATCCCTCATGATACTTATGAATGTATCAAAGGGCCTACCTCCAATTGCCAGAATCAAGGTAGGTTCAACATAATGTACACATGCGCTTTTGGAGCGTCCGGGAACTTGGTATACGACACCGTCAACATCTCTAATACCATTGTTCCGGACATAGGCGTAGAAGTGGCAAACGTGGCAGGTAGCTATTCGAGTTTTCCATTAGATGGCTTCTTAGGATTGGGTTTCCAAGCTCTCAACAAAGGTCGGCACTCCGGTAGAATGTTTCTGCACCAAGACAAGGACTTACCAAGGTTCATGGAACGCCTTATGCCAAGGTTGCAAGAGCCCCTCTTTGGTCCGCCCTTGAACCTAGCCATGCGGTACTCAAAGTCTGATCCAAAAGATACCCTGTAGGAGTGGCTGTTTTCGATCATAAAGAGCGGTTCAATATGGCCTATTGAGGGGAGAGCTACAGGCTACGTACAGCAAATATGTATACGGACCTTGACAATCAGGCCCGGGGCTTCAAAGCAATCTTACACCCACCCAAGCCACTACAAACCATTGCGAACTTCTCCTGCCTAAATGGGTTTGGAGTCAGTGTCGTTGGTCTTAAAAGTACTGGTGGGATTGAAAACAGTGACCACTCACCAAGGTTCCGGATCTCTACTCTCAATCTCTGCAAATTCCTGCATCAGCCGAACAGTGATGTATTGGGCCTCTGCGAGCGCGAATTGCTCTGGATCATGTTAACCCTCACACAGTAAGCTCGAAAAGCCACAGGAAGGTAAGGAGGTAAAGAACAGAAAAATTGCTGAGAAAGGAGAGCACATACGGCCGATACAGATCCTGGGGCCTCCACTGAAAGGTAAATACTCCCATCCAACCCTTAATCCTTTCCCCTCCTCGTTATCGATCCACCTTTCCGGTTTGAACTCCTCAGCATCCTCGCCATAGAAATCCTTCCTACGATGCATGGCATAAATGCTCCAGTGTGCCATCTGTCCCCTCTTCATGAAAACAGGCGCCTTCCCATCTTCGCCGCCACCTAGAGGCAATACCGTATCAACCTCTGCTGTTCGAACATTTTCGGGGGCGATTGGATAAAGGCGCAGTGACTCATTGAGGACTCCACGGAGATACTTCATGTCTTTTAATTGCTCGAAGGTCGGGAACTCGCTGTTGAGGGCAGAAACCTCTCTCTGTAGTTTGGCCCACACGTCTGGACATTTCGAGAGTTCGAACCAGACGTTTGATAAGAGGCCGGCGGTGGTTTCACGGCCGGCAACGAAAATGTTGAGCAATTCAGACCGTATCTTGACCTTATCCGCTGTCTGATTGAGGAGCTCATGGAGGAAGATATAGCGTTTCTTCTCGCTTGAGCCAACAGGTCCCAGGTTCTCTTTCTCTGCTTCCTGCCTCCTCTTGTCGGCCAGAGCTTTCTCAATAAGTCCGTCAACATAATCATGAATAATCTTGTACTCCTTCTTCATCGTCCAATTCGGCACGAAAATACCAACCATTATCACCAGAAAAGAGAGCAACCCCCGATCTTGAGCTCCCATAACACCCATCACACGGTCGAACGCGTCGATAAATTCCTTCGTCTCTACATCTGGCCCTTCCGGCGACAGAAAATCCGTACTTTTCCCAAAGAGAAATTCAGTAGCAATGTCAAGAGTCATCTTAAGAAAAACAACGTGTAGATCAACCGTCTCCCCGTCCCGAGGGATCGCCTCGATTAGATACTGCACATGCCTCTCCAACATCTCGAAATCTCCCACCTGCGCCCTCACAAAATTCGGCCTCAACATATCCCGCGAATGTTGCCACTACGAATTCAATACTCAGCATCTCCGTCTCAGCAAGAGTTTAGGAGACAGGAAGAACAGGGGGAACGAAATCAGGTAGGCCTTGAAACCGGGGGGAAAGTAATCTCACGCCCTTAACGAGGAAGGAATGACACCCTGTGTGTGGAATGTGACCCGGGGACGTAGCCATTCGCTGCTCCCCACGAAGAAGAAGTGGTACCATAACCCAGGAAAAAGAAAAAAATTCACATACTGCAGCCCCATCACTGGTGAATATCCCCTCCCCCAAGAACGGCTCTATAACCTTCTTCCTCTGCTTCCCAATACCCCACTCCTTGAATCCCAAACTAAGCACCTGCTTAATATTCTCCGGCTCAATCGTCGTCACGATCCTTCTTCCAAGAAATTTCATCGCCGCCGAGTTCTTTCCGAGCGTCCAGAAACGCTGCGCAGAGTGCTCAAGCATGCGGTGCGCCTTCATCGCTTGGAAGTTTTCATAGAAGATATCGAGACCGAGGATGTGGTCCTTGGTGGGGAAGTGGGGAGGTGGGAGACATCCTTTTGAGGCGGCAAAGCGGCGGCGAGGGTACGCTACGGCGACTTCGTGATAGAGGCAGTAGGCTATGGCAAGGCAGCCCATGGCGGAGAAGGTTTGGAAAAGGGAGAAAGGGTAGGAGAAAAGCATGATGGATGTGGGATGGGAGGCTAACAATTCGACGTGTACGGAGGAACAAGCTGAAAGTTTCTGTTTTGAAGGATTGAGAGAAGTTGGAATGAAGTAAAAGCCATGTCGCAGCGCAATAGCAATACTAAAACAAAAGCTGGAGCCTAAAAGGACGTTGTAAGCACGGATGTAAGCCGTGGGGGTTTGCAGTCACGGAAGGCACCGAGATCAAACACTCATTAGACCACTTGAACAGAATATGGGACGTATCTTCAATTATTAGTAGAGGAGAAAGAGAGTGTGTGATTCAATAGTCTAGCAATGTCGATGGGTCAAGAAGACGCTGCGATGCGAATAGACGAATAAGAAGGCGGGATAACCGAAGCCAATGTCCTCTTTACTAGCGTCTTTAGGGGTAGCTAGGGTATTTATAGGGCTAGGGCTTCCTAAGCGTGCCGCTAC
>QKZZ01001854.1:0-11723 GCA_003521265.1 Cetradonia linearis
GTGGGGGGTTGATGGAGATTGTAAGGAGATTTGAGGTGGGGACGCTGGAGTGAGGTATGCCGACGAGTTCCCTCCGCGTTCATTCTCTTTGTATAAAATCACGGCATATACAACTTCTGGGCTCCATAAAGTCGGTATGAAAGCTGTAGTATTCGGCAGCGTCTCGATAGGAATAGGGATAGCGAATTGCAATATAGTGGCATAGCATAGGGCGGCTTCAGTGTGGCGTTGTTTTCATTGTATAGCGCATAGCCTCTCTCTTCCCTTTCCTTTCCTTTCCTTTCTTATTCATGTAAAGTCCCATCACCCATCACAACCCTTTCTAGCATAGATAGATAGAAAGATAGAAACGAATCACATCCTTGTATCATCCCCCTACATCAAAACCCTCAAATCACTCCACTCGGTTATATATATTTGTCAGTATCCTCGGCTTGCAACGGGCCAAGCCAAGGAAAAACGGCTTTGAGAGGCGGATGTACCGTGACATAAGTGGGGCGGGAGAGGACGGAGTGCATGCCGATTTGGGCACGTGAGTGGGGGTCATTATTTGATTCGGGTGCGTGGGAGGTAGACGATGCAGGGAATTGGAGGTGTGGTGCTGATTCAGCTCGTCGGGACGGAATTGAGGCTATGGTCAGTTGACTTCATATAGTAAGTGTAAGTGTAGGTGAATGAATGAATGAAGACGAAAAGTTTTCTGGACACGTATCGAGCGCTTTTCAGTGGTGGAAGTAGTAGTAATAGTAGTAGTAGTAGTAATTCTTGGGTATCTTCCTCAGTAGTAAGTAATCAGCCCGCAAGATTCAAATTGCTTGAAAACTTGTATATAAAAGTAGCAAAACGTAGATGAAGTATACATGCCAACATGAACCAAAATCTAATCCTTCCACGCGCCGCTTCTACGCCAGATACGCCCGCCGCCTTTCCGTATGTCTAGATGGATTTGCACTTTTGCCGTAGGTCGTACGAACTGATGTCATGAGCGTGCATGCGTGGATTCGAGGTTTGGTTGTATGTTTTTTGTAGGTTCGTTGTGCGGAAACGTTGCCCTTCTATGTGGTCGTCCAGCCCGGGCATGTAAAAGACTGGGTACGTGGGGGTGGAAATTTTTGTACACCGAAAGTTGGGAGTGAGTACTGCCTTGCGGAGGGGAGATGTGGACATTGAGAAGACAAGGCTCTAGATTGGCTATAGGCTTCGGAGGAGCCAGTCCAGTTGAGGAAGGTATTTATGACACAAAAGCTTGCTGTGGTAGGATTTGGAACATCTTTGATAGAGTATCGTGTCGTGCGTAGTCGGGAGGCAAGGTAGTGATGTCGTGATCATAAAATGACACATCGTCTTTTCTCGCCACGACCTTGGTCTCTTGGAGCGCGTTCACGTCCCCTTCGCGTGTCTGCCATGCCGATGGGACCACCGGGTCTCCCATGATTCGTGCCAGTCCGCGTAATTTGCGTGTCCTGTCGCTGCTTCCTCAATGACCGCACGACCTCGTAGAAGGCCTTTTCCACGTTGATACAGTTCTTTGCTGAAGCTTCCACAAAGTCACAACCCATCTCTTTTGCCAGCGCGCTTCCTTCCTGTGTAGAGACTTCTCGCTCTGTGACCCTGTCGCTCTTGTTTCCGACCAGCATCACTGGTGCATTGGATCCACCCAACATCATATTCGCTGATGTTGGTGACGAAAGGTAGCTACCACCCGTTGGAGAGCCTGCGCTCGAGGATTCTTTGACTCGTTGAATTTGATTGTGAAATCTTCTTATCCTTGTGAACGAGGATCGAGAGGTTATGCTGTATACCAGAACGAACCCTTCCCCGTCTCTAATCCATTGGTCTCTCAAGGCTGTGTATTCTTCTTGGCCTGCCGTATCTAGCACTTCCAGCATGCAGGACTGTGAATCAATGACGACCTGTTTTCTGTACGAGTCTTCAATGGTAGGATCGTAGGTCTCGACAAAATGATTTAAGCAAAGCTAGAGCGCTGTTAGATTTCTTTTGCTGAGCGGAGAGCGGAAGACTCTACTTGTATTGTTAATGCAGTCTTGCCAACCCCTCCGTCTCCAAGGACGACTAATTTGTACAACGTCATCTTCCCCGCCATCTTGGCTGCAGAAGCGAAATTTTTTTGCTGGAAGCCAATCGACTGTCGGAATGGTACCTCGGCGAGCTTTAACAGTGTCCAGGCTGAAACGTATAGATTCCAAATCCAAGTGTGGAAGCCAAGTAAAAGTTGTGTGTTGGGCGAGTCAGGTGAAAGTAATCTGTAGTGTTGTATGGGGAAATAACTAACGGTGAAAGCGGGAGTAAAATGCTTTGTGGGTACAGTGGCTTGCAAGAGGTCGTGTGACTCTCCTCCGCTCACTTACTATTCGTCTGAGGAATGTAACGGCCGTATATAAACAAACTAATTGGCCAATTCCAAATCAATGGATCGGTCAACCAAAGCAGTAATGCAGAGCGAGTGTCGTATGTACGGCAGGCCACGGTTGAAGGATTCGATAGGGCTTGGCTGCACTGAACGGACGATGAAGCTGCAGGTCGGCAGAGGCGTGTATGTTCAATTGGCCTGCTTAATGGTACGTAGCTGTTGCTGTTGCTCTCAAAAATCCGGTTGGAGGAGCGTGCAGGAGACCAATTGTCCAATATGCTGTGGCGAGTGGTGGAAGAGCAATACACAGTAAGTGAGGACTAAAATGGTGATAGTGAGGATGTGGAATTCATGTACAAGTAAGAAGTGGAAGGTCAGAAATTGGGTAATGGATAGACATGTGGGGAGCAACAGTTTGGTACTGTGGTCTGTGCTGATCAAAAGAGAATGGCTCGAAGCTCTCTTAGACTGTTCCCGGCCTCGTCAAATCCCTCAGACCACGCGATCAGCACGTGGATTTTCAATCTTTACTGGTTTTCTAGGATCACTAATTAAGTAGCCACCGACACTACTTTCAACGTTCCGCTTGCTGCATGTCCAAATACAGATCCTGAATGATGAACAATAAGAAACTCAGGGTGATTCGAGTGTGTGAGGCGGGACTGGGATAAAGTACGAAGTACAGAGTAGCGGCACTGGAAGTACAGCTACGCCTTGCCCTAGGCTATCGGGTTATAAATTCCTCCTTTAACCTTATGCTCGTTGATTTCACTAGCAAGACTTTCCCGTGGGTGGTGTTGGCTTGGTGTCAACCTTCTAAGTGCCACGACTACTGCGCCAATAAATGACTCGAGGGAGCACTAAACAGGATGTAGCAGGCCTTCTAGAACTCCTTCGGAGCGCCAATTCCTCACAGCATCCCTTTCTATCCTGGCACTTTGTGACAGGGGCTCCTCAGGTAAAGGAGGCAGCATCTATCCGAACAATAACCAAAAAGCCTGCCATCCCACCATGATGACATTTTTGCTGACCGTGCTTGAGACTTGTAGTCTCGGCACAAAAGGGGCTTACTACGATCATCCCCCTTAACGCTTGACGTTATCAGATTCGGAGGGTACGTATCTTTACAAAGCCTGACGGTATCAAATGACAGGCTAGACTATTTGCGACTAGATTAGTCGCCCATCCGTCTGCAAAAGCAATCACAATCATACACTGATGCAGTTGTCCATGAGCTCTGTCCATGCTGCAGTCTGGACGTGGAGCCTCACAAGGGATATAGTGCGTCAATCGCAGGCAACCTTACGTTAGCGGAGGCCCCGAATGGTCAGAGTGCTAAAAACATTAGATCAGCCAAATCAGCCTCTTTCGACAAAATTTGCTAGGCAGGCTCACAACAAAACTTGCACAAACATCGTCGTAGAGCAGCTTAAAACGCTGCCGCTCGAGTCAATGGTAGACGCCGAGGGGACGGATCGCAGGCTTCTGCTAATCGCGAGTAATCCCACAACGATCGGTAGGATGCTGTTGATGTATTCCGAATATTTGTTATTATTACTCGTTTTCCAAAAATGATTGCAGCTGGCTTCCAAATCTTGGCATTCCAGTGTCAGCCAAAGTTCATAACAGAGAAGTTGGTCTCGTTACAGAAAGCAACAGTAAGACAGCTATTATTTAATATGCTATTTCCGTGCCACTGAAGTCTTACGATTCGTCACGCACCCTCTCTTCAATCATATAATTTGATGAAAACGTGTCCTTCTACATGTGAATCAACGTGTAACCCAGGCATGCGGAGAGCCTTGTGAACGCTCTACCTGGCCAAGCTTATCGATTTCCCACGTGCTTGCGGTAATTATCAGAAGCCGTCGGGCCTTTCCCGTGGCGAACGTTACAGCAGATTCCCCCCCAATGGCAATGGTGATGGTTTGAGTGCTGCAACGCTGTATGGCCACCACTATGGCACAAGGTGTCAGCCTCGGCTACTAGAGGCGAGGGTAGTTGCTGATGCTGCTACACGTTCGCGTAACTTAGGAAAGACACACCAACGTCATGGGGTATTTTATGCATCTGAGGTGGATTATTATCACTTAGAGAAGGAGGAAGATCAGCAAAAGAGTAGAGTGTTTCATACTACGTACCGCTAATAGTATCCCCTTACGGATAGCCCCTTTGAGAGAAGAACAACACTGGAAGGCAGCTACATATTTGGCAATTGGCATTGGGAAAGAGTACGGTGCATAGCTAAGCCTTCGGTCTGGTCAAGATGCAAAACGAGATGGTGTTCATCAGGCGAGTCAAATCTAGCTGGTCTGCGTGAACTTGATTGAAAATCCAACCTCGGAGAGGAAGCGAACAAGCATCGCAAGATGTACAGTCCTACCAACGTCTCGGCAATGAGCTGTGATTTGCCACCAGATACACTGGCAAAGAGACACTGCAGTCCAATCTACCGCCATGTGTACAAGGCCAAGTCCAAGCTGAAGTCGAGCGTAAGCTTTACGATTCGAGTCTTAGATTTGAAATATGTAGATTTTAAAATCCGAATTGAGCAAGATAGCTCTGAATCTGCTTGTGAGAGTGCGATTCACTGTTCTCAATAATTCGCAGTACGTGTCTCACTAACTCGTGGCTTAACAAACATACCATGCTCATGGTTTGTGTGGAACAATGGATGGATTTGCGGGGCAGCAGCTCTAAAGCTTGAACCATTTTGGTCCGAGGCATGAACTAATGCGACAGCAACCACCTTTCTGCAATGATGTCCGTTTTACTCACATTCAGCTCTTGCTGTACATCTAGCAAACCCATCCCGGTCAATCAGCCTGGCCCGCAATTGATGACGACAAGCCTCCATGACCATGACGGCGCACCCACAAGACGAAGTCCAGTCCCACAGCCTTAGAGATCCAGAGTCATTCTGGTCTCATCAGGCCGAACAGCTCTACTGGCATAAGGAACCCTCTCGAATTTTGGCGCTGTCAACAAAGAAGCTCCCAAGCGGCGTTTCCCACCCATCATTCAGCTGGTTTCCAGATGGAGAAATATCAACATCCTACAACTGCATCGACCGGCATGTAAAGAGTGGAAATGGCAATTCGACGGCTATCATTTGGGATTCTCCCGTCACGGGGAGCAAGGAGAAGTTCACATACAATCAATTGCTCAGCGAAGTAGAGACTCTTGCCGGAGTGCTACGGGAGGAAGGTGTGAAGAAGGGTGATGTCGTTCTCATATACAGTACGTGTTGCTTGGCGTGCTACGAATGACGACTGCTTATTCCCCGAAGTGCCAATGGTACCCGCTGCTTTGTTTGCGATTCTTGCTATTTCCCGAATCGGAGCTATTCATGCTGTTGTCTTTGGAGGATTTGCTCCAGCTTCCCTAGCACAACGGATCGAGGCAGCGAAACCGATAGCTATAATGACAGCATCATGTGGTATCGAAGGTGCTAAAGGACCATTGAACTATAGGCCCTTCATCGACGGAGCAATCCAGAAAAGCCCCCATAAGCCTCAGAAGGTTATCATATGGCAGCGAGAGCAACTGAGGTGGGATCCAGTCAGAAAAGAGAACGGAGAGAGAAACTGGCAAAGGTTGGTGCAAAGCGCCAGAAACAGAGGTATAAAAGCAGATCCTGTTCCGGTTAAGAGCAACGATGGGATCTATATCATCTACACGAGTGGCACGACAGGCCTGCCGAAAGGTGTTCTTCGAGAAGCTGGCGGTCATGCAGTCGGCCTGAACCTATCGATGAAATATCTATTCAGCATCCATGGTCCTGGCGACGTGATGTTTTGTGCATCAGATATTGGATGGGTAGTTGGGCATTCCTACATTCTCTATGCTCCACTGCTCGCAGGAGCTGCTACAGTGCTCTTCGAAGGCAAGCCAGTCGGTACACCCAACGCTGGCACATTTTGGCGTATGCTCGAGGAATACAAAGTCAACGTACTCTTCACCGCACCAACTGCTCTGAGAGCAATCAGACGCGAAGACCCAGAAAACAAATACTTCTCCGCCGGCGGTAAAAGGCAAGGCCTGAAACAGCTCAGAGCATTATTCCTCGCCGGCGAAAGAAGCGAGCCAAGTATAGTCCGAATGTACCAAAATCTCCTCTCAAAGTACTGCGCGCCCGGCGCACAAGTAATCGACAACTGGTGGTCCTCCGAATCCGGCTCACCAATCTCAGGTCTCGCCCTCCGCGCCACAGCAGGCAACCATTTCAAGACCTCAGAATTCACAAAACCCCTACCCATCAAGCCCGGATCCGCCGGCAAACCCATGCCCGGATTCGACGTGCGAATCGTCAACGACGCAGGGAACGAACTCGCCGTCGGAAAAATGGGCAACATCGTCCTCGGCATGCCCCTCGCACCCACGGGCTTCACAACCCTCTTCAACGACCCGCAACGCTTCTACAACGGCTACCTGAAACGTTTTAACGGCCAATGGCTCGACACCGGCGACGCAGGCATCATCGACTCAGACGGCTATATATCAGTCCTGTCGCGATCCGACGACATCATCAACGTAGCCGCCCACCGCTTCAGCACCGGCGCCATCGAACAAGCCATCTCCTCCCACCCTCGCATAGCAGAATGCTGCGTCGTCGCCATCCCCGACGCATTAAAAGGCCATCTCCCCTTCGCCTTCGCCACTCTCTCCACCACTCATCATCCCAGCACCGCTATCCCAAACGACGCGTTATTCAAAGAAGTCCAATCGTTGATACGGGAGCAGATTGGCGCTATAGCGGCTCTGGGCGGTATGATTCAGGGAACGGGCATGATTCCGAAGACGAGGTCTGGGAAGACGTTGAGGAGGGTGTTAAGAGAGCTTGTGGAAAATGCTGTTCATGGGGACTTTGGAAAAGAGGTACAGGTTCCTGCTACGGTGGAAGATGCGAGTGTTGTAGAACGTGCGAGAAGGAAGATCAAGGAGTATTTTCAGACCAAGGGAGCGGGTCTGCACGAAGCTACTGAGGAGAGGGCGAAGCTGTAAGTAAGTAAGAGGTGGAAGGAAGGAAGGAAGGAAGGAATCTAGTTTATTATCTAATAAACCGCATTGGAAAGCTGGATTGCACATTCGAAGCCCAGCCGCATGTGTGTGTATATATATATGCTCGATCAACGTTCACATCTGCCATTCACGCCTCATATACATGTAAGTCCACTTCCTAGCAAACTACATACATACACACATACACCACTCCATCTCCCTCAACCCACCCTTTCCTCCCTAAATATCCCCTCCAAAGAAAAACAAACAAAGTTTACCTCCCAGCAGAGAGCTGATGACCCCAGCTCGTTCTGCGTTGCGTCCTCACCATGCAATGGAGAACAAGTGTAAACATCCAAAACAGATAGCCGCCCATATTCCTCTCACTCGCACAAGGATATGTATAAAAAAGAGGAGCCGCCGCCGCCACCACCTCCTAAAACGCCCTAGTAGTAATGCATAGTATGTCGAAAAAAAAAAAAAGAATGTTATATGCGCCATCGCTGCCGATGAAGGAATGTATAGATTTTTGTGTGTAAAGTGCCATAGGATGCTGTTAGGCATATTAAGTGGTTGGGGACCGCGAGGCCGTTTGTTTCGACTGGAGTGTTCGATCTAAGATAAAAGCGACAGTGTGTGGTGGTATGTTCGATGCAAATGACGAGTGAAAACAATAGTTGAAATATGCAAACGAGCCGCCGTGGGAATAATGCATGTGACTGGAGCCTCCCTAACGTAAATGATGAGATACTGCGCTAAGTATTAAGGAAAATTGTCGAGAGTGGCGGTTCGTTAGATTTGTTGACTGGTGTCAATGGATCGGAGTTGCAACTTGTGGCGACGAGACCGAAGACCATGGGAAGAGGGGAGGAGGACTCGAAGCTGCAATGGCTTGGACGAGGTTCAAGTTTGGACCCCGGGAGATTAGTCTCATTCAGATGAGAACGAATTCAAATACTCAGGTTCATCGTCCAAGACGGCTTTCTTAAGAGCCTTTAAAATCGTGCAGTCCTTCTCGAGTGTCGCTGATATGGGAGCGCAGCTACCTAACAACTTAATCGTGCGGCTGAAAAGATGTTCAAGAGTATTTCTCGATATGAAGGCGCCCAATGTCCTCGATTTATACGCTGCAGATAGCACCAGTATATTACCGAATTGCCTGTAACGCCTAAGTCAGAAAACCCGAGAGAATGAGCGAAAGACACCAGGGGAATGTGACTTACGCATGAGCGGTGCCCATGATGTTCGTGACAACCATCCTCCGATGGTCGATAACTCCGTCAAAGGCCACAGTGCTTCGTACAGCGGCTTGGATACATCTGACTGCCAATTCAATGGTTTCCACACGGCGTCTTTCGGGATCACCAATAGGCGCAGGCGGACCCATTTCTGGAGCTGGAGCTGGAGCTGGAGCTGGATGGAATGGCACTTGATTAGGAACACCACTCGAATTATCCCCAGGAGGAGAATAGATATCGGAAGAATCGAAGTCATGGTCGAGAGCAGCGTGTAAGAAAGGTCGGTGGATGATGTACTGGGCGCCATAGAACTTGCCTCGGAGACGAGCGTCATTGATGTTGTCAGCGGGTGGATCATTGTCTTCCCATTGAAGTTGCTCCGGAAGTCTTGCCCTCCACTCGTTGATCATAGTATTGAAAGCGTTGGAAAGACTTGTAGCACGAGTAGCGCGCTTGAAATTGGTGTCCTCTGGAAGGCGGTAAGCAGATGCCGTATGTACGAAGTATAGGAACGTATCGGAGCCTCGAGACTTACTTTCTTGATACAGCTCTTTCTGGATGTCGTTGAGCAGCTTCCGCATATAAAGCTGGAAAGAGTAGTAAATCATGACCGCAGGTCTATCCGTTTCGCCATGAACAAAATCGCCTTGGTCCATGGTTCCTTTAGGATACGGGACATCAGTCACTTCCTGTATCCCACTTGGAGGAATATCAAGTTCGGCAAGTATATCACTGCCAACAGTCAGCCACGTAGAAGTGACGCCTTCTAAGCAATCCTTTACCTTTCCAATTGTAGGCTCGACCAGAACGCGAGTATGATCAATTCTCTCTTTGGTTCTTTGACGATCTTGAAAGCGGGCCTACGTAGAATGTCAGAACAATTGGAGGTGCTTTAAATTCGTCGACGTACTCTTTAACGAGGAAACGGCAGATTCTGCTCGCTGCTTGGATCCAAGTTAAACTTTCAAGCGAGTTTGCCAATTGGCCACTATAAAGACCGGCAAGCAGACAACATTGCGCGTTTACCAATTCGTGATAGCCAGTAAGGTTGCCCAAAATGTCCGAAGCTTGTGCATAGTAAGCCAAGCCTGGTATCACGTCAACATTCCTCGCCGGTGGCAATTCGCCAACGGATGATCTTGGACTCGAATTCGGATGACGAGTGTGACTCAGAGGAGATGGAGCGGATGTATTGGTGGTGGTGTGGGATGAAGAGGAGGGAGACTGGCGCATTGGATACGCAGCTGGCGGTGAGCCTGTCTGGTTCCTCACTGGTGAGTACGGCCGTGCGATCGTCAAGCTATCTCTCAGATTGTCGGGTACTGGTCCAGGCAAGGGCTCCCTGCACTCTGAGATTCTTCCCAGAGCCATTACAAGAAGTATAATTGCGGTATCCGGTGACCTGTCTAGCAAAACCTTTGGAGTCATGGGACTTGGTGTGAGACTCGGCTCGTTCGGAGCACCGTAGAAATGGCCGTCCGAATGCTTTCGTTTTGGCCCTCTCAAGTTGTCGATGGTGACAGGAACTGCGAAGGACGCTTTGGATGTGTTAGAGTCACGTAGATTATACCGTTGTTTGAGTTGTTCGGCAAGTCTCGTCAATTTACCCTCCCTCAAAAATGGATGCAGTATATGTATGTTGTCAAGGTAGCTTTTTACGAGTCGGTTGATGGTCTTAGGATCGACTTTCAAAGTATTGTCTGGGTTGAGACCTCCAGCGTCACTGATCGGTCTCGGTTCGGCAATCATAGGTATGAAACCAGTACCCCAGAGGTTTTCGGGTGGAGTGGCTGGACTACCAGTCGAAGAAGCCTCATCGCTACCTGGTCCACTGCCAGAACTTGGTGCGGGACTAACAGCACTTCCGCTTGTCTGTGATGCGCTTGCAGAATCTCTTTGCTGACGTCCTTTACCGTAAAATCGTAAGACCCCCTTATTCATTTCCAGACTCATGACATATTCTTCTGTACGATCTGAAGGCGTCAGACCCTTAGCCTGTTTCAGCAATGCTTTGATTGAACGCCAACGAAAGAGCTTCTGAGCTGCTGTATCATGCTCAACATAGATGGCGTTGTTCTGTGTTGCAACAGCGTCGGTCGAGGCTGACTCTGTTGGACTCGCGTCGACCACCGGTTGATCCCTTGTATTGACCCTTGAGCCCGTATATATGGGAGTCGATCTTGCGTCGCCGTTGGGCCGTCTCGATGGGCTCTCTACTTTCAAAGACGGCTTTGTGTCCTGACTTTCTGCTGACGACCCTTTGCCGGCACTGATATTTTCCAGCATCTGTTCGATGCGGTCAAATCTGCCTCCCCAATCTTCCTTGAGTGCTCTTATGTCTTCCTTATGCGCTGACAATTGATCTATTATCTGTTGATTTGCACGATCGGCCCTGTTTGAGAATTAGCATTCAAGGTGCGCCGTTTCCAAAAGGGAAAAGTTCACATACTTTGCAGGAGCAACACTTTGATAATTGCACCTCATATTGTTCTCCACGCAGAAGCCGCACTCTGGCCTACCTTCGTCGCATTTTGCCTTTCTAGTACGACAAACGTCACAAGCCTACTAGATCAGTCAATGGCCTCCACGCATGATCGTCATAGAGCGTACCTGAGTTGCCCGATTTCCCTTTTTCAGTGGCCTTGACCCCGTCTGGCCATAGGGAACACCATAATTTACTGACCCGTATGGGCTAGGACCAGCAGTGACTGGCGAGTGAGAATATTCAAGAGGGTGAGGTTGCGGAAAACCATGTGCTTGGTCGTAAGGATGCATGGGAAGGCCGTGGTGTATGCTGCCATTCTGTGGAGCCTCATGCGAATTGTAAGCAGGGACGGGGCCACCGGCGTCTGCAGGGTATTGGTGTTGTTGAGCGGGGGGATAGTGCTGCCCCTCGACCGGCGTAACACCACTCATGGAGCGTGAAGGCGCATATGGATGATGACCATCCGGGGACCTTGCGACAGCGGAGCCGCTATTGCGGCGGGAGAAGGTCGACTCGGGATGAAAGCGTTGCTCGCGAATTGGAGTGCTGTGACCAGAATGTTCCTGAACGTACGCGTGAGGCGTAGGATCCGGGAGGCTTCTCTGTTCGTGCGATGCAACTTCGTAGG
>QKZZ01001856.1:0-10322 GCA_003521265.1 Cetradonia linearis
AGCATTGTGTTCTCTACAGCGTTATAGGTACACATCTCCTTCAGTGCGGAAAGCCTGTGAACACTTTCCCGTGGCTGCTTTAGTATTCTGTACGAAACGTAAGATTACATAATTTGTTTTCTGATATATTTCCCCACGACTAGAGACGAGATCATCAAGATAGCCAAAGAGCACAGAGCCGATGCTATTATACCAGGCTATGGATTTCTATCAGAAAATGCGGACTTCGCAAGGGCTGTTACCATTGCTGGCATGGCATGGGTTGGACCCAGTCCAGAAAGTATCGAGGCTTTTGGATTCAAACATACTGCTAGGGATCTAGCCAAAATTGCTGGAGTACCCGTTGTACCGGGTACGCAAGGGCTTATCGAGAGTGAAGAGGATGCCATCAATGAGAGTGAAAAGTTGGGATTCCCTGTCATCCTAAAAGCAACGGCGGGTGGAGGTGGTATGGGGCTAGCAATCGCTCATAACAATGAAGACGTCAAGAAGTCTTTTGCCATGGTCAAATCCCGTGGGGAGAATCTTTTCAAGAACTCAGACATGTTTATCGAGCGATATTACCCTGATAGCCACCATATTGAGGTGCAAGTATTGGGTAATGGGCTTGGTTATGCTATCCATTTCGGTGAACGAGAATGCTCGATACAGCGTAGACACCAAAAGGTCGTTGAGGAGTGCCCAAGCCCTTTCGTAGTCAAACATCCTGGTAAGCAACCAATCTAACGTCACAAGATTTCCTTTAATTCTCTCTACAGACCTCAGGGACAGAATTTGCTCAGCAGCTGTGCGTCTTGCTGAATCAATCAAGTATGGCTCAGCAGGTACTATTGAGTATCTGGTCGATGATAAGTCTGGTGACTTCTTCTTCCTTGAGATGAACACCAGACTTCAAGTCGAGCATGGCATTACCGAGCTCTGCTACCATGTAGATCTAGTTCGCTTGATGCTAAGGCAGGCAGATGCTGGACTGGCAGGCAGAGGTGGCTTGGCCGCTAAAGAATTGGAGTCTTTGCAGCCCAGGGAGCCCAGGGGAGCGGCAATCGAAGCTCGAGTATATGCTGAAAATTCTGCAAGAGACTATGCTCCAGCTCCAGGAATCCTGCAAATTGTTGAATGGGCCGAAAGTAAAGGCGTTAGGATTGACACCTGGGTCCATACTGGCACCATTGTCTCTTCTTATTACGATCCTCTGCTTGCAAAAGTCATGGTATATAGTCCAACGAGGGGCGAATCCATCAAAGCGATGCACGAGACCCTTACGAAATCTCGAATCTGTGGACCACCAACTAACCTCGATTTCCTTGCTTCTATTGTGAACGACTCTCAATTCGCCTATGGAGTCACGATGACGAAGTTCTTGACTGAATTCAAATACTCGCTAGCTGCCATAGACGTCATCTCGGGTGGAGCTTACACCCAAGTCCAAGATCACCCTGGACGGCCAACTATGGGCAGAGGTAAGATACAACCCTTTAATATTTAGATAACATGTAAGATTAATGGTTTCCAATAGGCTTCCCTCATGCTGGCCCGATGGATCCTCTAGCATTTCAGATCGCCAACCTTCTGGTTGGCAACTCCCGTAGTACAGCTGGCCTAGAATGTACACAAGATGGACCTGAGCTCATTTTTTTAGGCCCTGCGGTCGTTGCAGTTTGTGGGGCCCCGATGGTTGTAGAGCTTGACGGCTCGCCCATCTCAATGTGGGCAAGGATTCACATTCGCGCTGGACAAAAGCTGAAAATCGGAAAGACCACGGGTGGGGGTTGCCGCTCTTATCTTGCCCTATATGGGGGCCTTCCTAGCGTTGCTGAATGGTTCGGATCCAAAGCGACTTCACCTGGCGTTGCTGTTGGTGGTTACCAAGGAAGACAGCTAGCTGCAGGCGATCTACTAGCAATCACAAGAGATATACCGGATTTGGATCATGATTCATTGGCTATGCCAAAGAAAGTTATTCCTCAATATCCAAGTCACTGGGATATATTCGCCATGGTTGGCCCTTATGAGGAAGGCTACCTACGCCCAGAGGATGTGGAGATGATCTACAACACCAAATGGCAGATCTCTCACAATGCTGCAAGAGGTGGCATCCGCCTAATTGGACCAAAGCCAAAGTGGGCTCGTGCAGACGGCGGTGAGGGAGGGGCTCACCCATCTAACGTGGTTGAATACGGTTATCCTGTGGGTGCGCTTAATTGGACAGGAGATGATCCATGTATTTTCCCGGTAGACTGTCCGGACTTTGGTGGCTTCGTATCTAGCACTACAATCATAAAAGCAGATTACTGGAGACTGGGCCAGATGAAGGCTGGCAACACGATGCAATACAAGAGGGTATCACTCGAGGACGCACTGGCTTTGCGAATTCGTGTGAACAAATTCATCGAGAGCGTTGAAAAAGCATGTAAGGGATCCGGGAACTTTGAAGACATCGAACCACTCGACTATACGAGGTTACCCCCATCTGCTAGGTTAGGTTATCACGGTAAAGCTGTGTTACACTATGTTGAAGCCAAAGGGAGTCAGCCTAGAACCTGCTATAGACAGGTGTGTACCATTCTTCCTTGAAAGCCCACTCTTCAATTCCCTTACATTATGACAGGGCGGTGATGACTACATTCTCGTGGAGTACGGTAATGGCAGCTTCGATTTGAATCACCGATGCCGTGTCACTGCCTTAATGAAGGCATTAAGGGAGTCCAGGAGCGATATATCCTTTTCAGGTGGACTTATCAACATGGTTAGCTGTTGCACCTGTAGGTATTTTACCATACGTATATACAACACATGCTGACAGATTGTGCTCCAGCTCTCCTCATCTACTATGACGGGAGCAAGATACCGCAGGCTAAACTCATTTCCCGGCTCGTCAATTTGGAAGTAGAGCTTGGTGACCTCAGCCGTTCCAAAGTGCCCAGCCGCATATTCAAGTTGCCGATCGCTTTTGATAGCGCGAAAGAGAAGACCGCCATCAAGCGCTACATAGAAACTCAGCGGCCCTACGCCTCCTACTTACCAGACAACATGGAATTTGTGGCCAAGAATAATGGCTTCAAGCGCAAGGACCTGATCAGAATCCTTACCACAAGCAAGCTTATGACAGTCTCCGTCGGCTTTTTCGCTGCGCTTCCATTGTGTCTCCCAGTGGATCCACGGGAGAGGATGAATTGCCCAAAGGTGCCTTACTTCTACAATTCAGGCAATGCGATAGTCGTTAGCTAATACACGCAATAGATGAATCCATCTCGCGTTTTCACACCGGAGGGACAAGTCTCCTGGGGCGGGTCTTGCATGGCATTGTACAACGTAGAATCCCCAGGTGGCTACCAATTGACTGGCTTGACAATACCCGGGGTGGACGTGCGTCTCCCATTCCCTTGCGCTAGACATGAATCAAGACTAACTAGCTGTTAGTACCTTGGCTCCAAGAAACGCTACTCCCTCTCGCGGCCCTGGCTATTCGAAGATTTCGACCAACTCACCTTCCATGAAGTCAGCGAGGAAGAATACGAGCGCCAACTTGCACTTTTCCACAGTGGCCGATACGAGTACCAAATCGAAGACACAATTTTCGATATGGCCGAGCACAACAAATTGCTCGAAGAGACAAGAGAGGAAGTCGCCGAGATCAGGAAGAAGCAGAAACGCGCCCAAGACGAGATGCAGAAACTCGAGGTTGAGTTAATGGAGAAGTGGACGAAAGAGAAAGCTGCGGGAAAGATACCAGTGAACAAGGTGGAAGCACTACTCAATGATCCGGGTATTGAAAAGATAAGCAGTCCGCTGAGCGCCAATGTTTGGAAGGTTACGGCAGAGGAAGGTCAACAGGTGAGTGCTAATGACATTGTTGCTATCCTTGAAGCAATGAAGCTGGAGATATCCGTAAGAGTAGAGGAAGGGGTGCTGGGCAAGGTAGAGAAATTGTTGGTAAGACCGGGTGACGTGGTCAATGCCGGAGACCCGCTTGTACTCGTCAGAAGGGGGTAAGTTGCGCGGAGCGACAGAGGTAAGCTCGAATAGACATCCTTAGCCTCACTTGAAGTGTCTTCGGGAGTCTAGATATTGCTCTTTAGCTGTAGATCTGAATCCCTTTGTACGCTACACAATGCCATGAAAGGAAGTCTTTATTGTCGACAAAGAAATTGACACAGACAAGGCCATTCACCTGACAAAGCTAATGTCATGCCATTCATTTATAAAGTCCATTCATGCCGACTGTCGATAATATATATATCTTCATCAATACCTCTCACAAAAACAATGCTACTAAACCTCGCCCTCTCTCTAGCCACAGACACCAAACTCACCACCAACATGCAGCAAAACACCATATACAAAAGCCCAGATATCGCAGCCATTGCCGGCGCACAGTCAGCAATGGCAAAAGACTACCACCGCATGGAAGTCCAACGCTTCTTCCTCGACGATCTCGAAAAAGCTCGCAAAGACTACCAGCGCCGCAAGGTCCAACTCCTCGTTACCAAAAATAAAGCCACTCCTTGCACTGGCTCCAGCCACGAAGGTGTTCCCCGTCCTCCAAGAGGCACACTACCTTACTGCACATGGCGCAGCAAGAATTGGAAATACTACCGATACGATGAAGCCCGTTCCTGTGACTGCGATGAGGAGCATGAACTCGTCCATCCTAGGGATTGGAAATCTACTCCCGCGGAAGCGGAGTGGGATTATAGTCTCAAGAACGGGGGATACCATTATCGGAAGAGAGAAGTAGGGTTTGCTGATCCAGTCGTAGAGGAGAGGATAGATTTTGAACTCTATGTTCGTGAGGCGGAGAGTAAGAGTGGATTTGAGCCGTGGATTTGTGGGGAGGGGAGGGAGAGTGGGGATGACGAGAGTGACGATGCTAACAGTGAGTTCTCTGAGATTGATGTTTCGGAGATTGATCATTCGTCTGGAAAGACTGATCTTGATCTCGCGTTTTCTTTCAGAAAAGACGTCAATATCAGAGATGGCATCTTGGGTTCTACCGACAGCGTCATCAACACCGCTACTGAAGATGGCATCTTCAACAGTGCTGGTCGGGCACCTGGTAAGTCCAACTCGTTCAGGGGCCCTACTCACAGCGGTGCTAGGGACAGCCTTCTGAGCTTTGTTGATCGGGAACCCAGTGGATCCATGTAACAAGATGGGCGATGGACTTTCGGACTGAAATAGTGAAGATCAATATCGCCATTTCATTTTTTTTGGGCACGAATTAAGAAGTTCATAGACCACCTAGTTCCCTCTGCGTGTGTATTGCATCGCATATGTGATTATTTAAAGGCAAGATCTATTACGTACTGCGCGGCAAGCCGGGACCACTGGTCATCTGTGCACTGACCTTGTCCCTCCAACAAATTCAAGCGATGGCTTGGATAATTACAGGCACTCTGCAGGATCTCATGCGAGTATTCAGGATGAAGCCGATGAGGGAAATGAAGCCTCTCAGGAACACGGTAGCACCAAAGACGGCGGACTCTCCAGAATTTCCGCTTTCATGGCCCATATCCCCGACTTCACCACTTCGAATGGTAAGTTGTTTCACCACCACCGCTGAAATAGATTCTTCATGAAAAGAAAAGCTGATCATTCGCGCAGTGCCGGACCCGTCTGCTGTAGTAGGAATTCTTCCGCCTTTGGTACAACAAGAGTCTAGACAACCCCCAAGCTCTGGTCCAGGGCAAAGTGGTGGTCAAGACGGTGATCAGACTAGAGACCTAGGCAGAGGCTGATGGGACTGCTTTGGTGGAATCCAGGTTTTCAGCACACCAACTTCGGAAGTTGTCCTGTGATATGTTAGTTTGAGTCAGGCATGAATCATATTTGTGTAGCATTGAAGCTATTCTTGCAATACACACAAGCACTCTGGTTGTGATACTTCTACCTACAGCCATTCTTTCTTTTCCCACCCAGCACAAGCCATAATGGCAATCTGGTAGCTGGTGCCGTAGTAGGACATCATATTTGAGGAATCTGCATGTGTCTCACATCATGCATTTAATCATCATCCACCCCCAGAGCTTTCTTGTCTAAACCACTTCTTTTGCCATATCTTCCGACCATACCTGTTGGAGGCCTGGATGCCAAAGACCAGCAAAAGACTTTCCACATTTCATGACCTTTTTGGTAGAACAGTGTACTGTTACAATTACAAGCACAAGAAGAAGGACAAAAAGCGCTGCAGGCCACCAGCTAATAGAGCGGGAATGCGCGAAGGCCTGCATGTTCTAGTTGGAGGTACTGCCATCGATGCACCGACCACGACTGACGGGAACAACAACGTAGAGGAGGAACAGAAGGAAAAAGGGCTCAATAACAAGGCTAAAGAGGGTAAAGGGAATGTTGAGGGGTTGTCTAGTGACCCTGTTTATCCAGTATACGATGCGAGGAGCAGAATGAAGTCTCTGAGAGCAGCAGTAGCACTGAGGATCCCAGTCCGGGTAGAAGAGTACACTAGATAATATTGGCAATAAGGTGCACTGTCGCTGATTCGACCGATAGACCCAGCTGCAAGTGTTGATGGTGCACCCGAGACCACCACTGGGCCTGATGATAATCATAACCGACTTGGACGACATAGTCGCGATGAGCGAGATGGCCATCCAGGTGAGAGAGACCAAACAGAGGATAAAGCACTACCGCTATACAGATGGACAGCTCCACCTACGGTCGAAGATGGTCTACTAGCCGGAGCTAACTAGCCTCATAACACTTCTAGTGGTAATGCCGACTTCAATAACGCTGGCCTTACTGACAAAAAATTGCAGGAAGCCGAAATGATGGAGATGATCCGCCTGCCGGAGCTGCACGGTTGGGCTCCCTAGATCTATGACAGGTCGCGTGGTTATAACAGTAAGGACGGAGAACAACTCCTTTTGCACCAAATGTAGGGTAGCTGTGCTTTGACGCGGCACCCTAGGTCATGTATGAAATGTATTGCAATAATGTTGAAGCTAGTCCCTGCAATACATTAAAGCGTTCAAGAATACGTACGTACATTGGAAGATGACCATAATAAGACACCGTGACGCCTTGCACTAGTATCGTATCCATAGTAGAAAGTTCCACCTCCCCGTACTCCATGTTCTCTACGCTCTTGTTTGTAGCGCCGCCTGCACCACGGTAAGTTATTTGCGAGAACGCCTGAGAAAGTGTTTCACTCTCTTGTATAGCCGTTACTGTGTTAGACGAAAAAGAAAGAAATTAATTAAGCATCCATCGAAGCCGCGATATCCTCACTAACGCCACGCACCGAACTCTCACGATGGGCTCTCCCTTTACAGGGACTCTCACTTCCAGAATCAATAGCTGACTCTTCAGAGGGTACGAACCTTGGCTCATCCCCGTCATCCAGTATTTCATCCTCTTCGATATTTTCTTCATCCCACTCACCGCTCACGTCGTCTTCTTCACCGGCCCATTCAGCTTCTCCAGCACGATCACCAAGCCAGTATCTAGCTCTCTTATTGCTGGTCTCTTCGTCTATGCTCCACGTTCCACTAGCTGGTCTCTTAATCTTGATTGGTGTCATGTGAGGTGGGCTGTTGCTAATGATGCTGAGGCCTCGGAGGTATATGTAGCAGACTCGCTTCTTCATCTTATTGAAGTAAAAGTAGTTCATCGACCATAGAGCGCCCTCTTCGCCGTCGAAGGGATCTTCTTCTGGCAAGTAGCAATAGATACTGCATTCTTTGAGACTCATTTCGTTATCGATAAGACGCCACATGCGAGGATTCCATTTCTCACTTCCATGGGGCGTTTGTGGTATGATGGAGGGAACGGCGTTTGACCAATGTGGTGGCTGCTCAAGTAAAGAGCTGGTGAACCTGGGCCGTAAATTGTAGAGTGTAGTATCCAGTGTATTCATCACCTTCTTAAGACTCTTTTCGCGGCGAAAATCAGAAGGACGAAGGAGGTGCGAGAAGTCATAATCTGGATGGCTGGCGTTTAGTGTTGCGATCATGTAAGCATAGGTCCGGCGGCTTGAAATTTGGCTGAGCGGCCCGAATGGACTTGCTCGAGAAATATTTAGAGCCGTTCCAGCTGATGCTGCCTGATGCGGAGAAAGACTGGCAGAGAAACTCAATAGCGACGCGTATTGCGTTTCCAGGGAGTTTTCAATATTCTTATAGAGCTTCTTATCCGCACCTGCAGCTTTCGTAGTATAGCAGTCGCAACCGCCGATGACATGGCAATCGGCCGTATCGAAGTTGAGGGCACTCGTCACGTCGTCGAAGTCGCGAAGAGGGAGGAACTAATAGACCTTGTGTCAGCCTACAATGTTCAAATGTTCTCAGAGGTTCGCCTGCTCTGTCTGGATGAATTAACCAAGGGCCATGACCTCATTTATAACTCACTTTCATGATGCGTCGTATGAAAATGCCACTTGAGGTATGGTTAACAGAACAATCACAAAGTACTGTCAAACAAAGGACAGTGTTACTTGAGTAAAGTGGGTGTAAGTCTCGGCACTTTGCTATGAAAAGCCAAGTCTCCGATTGCGCTTTGTGTGCTTGCTACAGTCGATACGCAAATCCCGTGCAATCGCGGAGGTGAGTTGAGATCTGGTATTACTGGCTGACTGAGTGGCAGAATGCAGGCATTAGCACGACGAGAAACCTCTTGATATATGCATGTCGGCCAGGCGATACACGCCTAGCTTTCAAACATAGCTCTGCGTGTCCGCGACATGATATGGTGATGGGTGTCGAGCTGGAGAGGATAACGAAGACGGCTCAGACGGTCTTTGGGGCGACCGGTGCACTCTTGACCTGATTAGTCATCAGATCATGAGCTTGGCACAGCCAATGAGATGCAGCTATTCAGACATCCACCCGATGCTTTTGCTGAGTGTTAATGCTCGCAGGTCACGAGGTCCTGGTTGAGAACGGACATATCTAAAATGTAAGTACTCCCCAAGGTCGAATCATCGACGCGGTCCGCCCCAATCAAGTCCCTCGTAACGTGTATCGCACATACCAACGCTCCTGCCGATTTTCTGCTTCCGGCAGATTGATTCCGGAGTAAGTATAGGCGTAGCAGGGTCTTAGAGAGTAGTGGCTTGCTAAGAATTAGTAGAAGACATCATTAGCAGCATCTATCAACATTCGTGGGAACCAATTGCAGATAGCGCCATCGATAGGTGGGTTCAGAAGCCTTTTATTTCACATTATCGTTCTCTTCTAGAGCATATGCCCGAGAGCTCTGTATAGCTTGCATGCTCAACTGTAACTTCCAAGAATCCCATTCCTTCGCAGTCCGTCAACCACTATTTCTGCTTCCTGAGTTCCGGCCAAGTATTAGCATCATGTGACATCGTAAGCTATACACAATCACCTCCAAAAAGCGTTGAGAGCGACGATATATATGAACACCCAGAAATTCAAATAGATCACATAATTTTGGTAACGCCATCATCCTCGACCTGATGCTCGAAAGTTCTTGTCAGTCATTGACATCCGTAAAGCACTGGAGGTTACATGTATACAGAGGAGAAAAAGTAAAGCATTCATCAGAGAGCGGCGTTCCATATGTTACCCTTGCAGAATCAAGAGATGTTCTACAACGTACCTCCATATCCTCCAGGCTATCCTGTTGACTTATGCATCTCAGCACGTTCTTCTTACTACTCTCCTGCATCTCGCCTGCCAAGAGCAGCTCATCCAGTATAAAGTATGCTTTTTGGAAATTGAAGATAATATCAAGCTCGCAGACGTTGCCGTAGTATTTATCCATCTGCTCAACGTAGCGGTGGACAATTTCGAGTGTGATGAGCTCATTATCGGTTGATGAGCAGCCAGCAATGAAGAAGAGGGAGGCATAGCGGCGGTAGACTACTTTCGTGTCTGCGAAAAGTCGACATTAGCTGGATTCTATACGGAGGCCTGCCGTGAAGGATGCAGACCTTTATATTCGAGGAAGTTGCACATGCGGGTCCTTCGAGAAAGAACCAGCTGCGAGACATCTTTGATGATCTTTGCCTTTTCTTTAGGAGAGAGAGTTGTAAACCATTTTGCAAGGCGCTGTTGTGGGAGATGTTTAGCTTTGCTTTCGGCAAGCTGGTGGGAGACGAGTTACACACCACTTTACCCTGCCGTGACAGGAGGATGAGATAGCTTTAGATTAATTAGTAAACTCCTGCTGTAACTAGAAGCGGGCTGCTAAGACTTACTTGATAGCCAT
The DNA here is from genome assembly GCA_003521265.1 of Cetradonia linearis. Classification (NCBI taxonomy): domain Eukaryota; kingdom Fungi; phylum Ascomycota; class Lecanoromycetes; order Lecanorales; family Cladoniaceae; genus Cetradonia; species Cetradonia linearis. The sequence continues at coordinate 10,189 of QKZZ01001856.1, forward strand.
CCTGCCAGTGAACGCCTGCTGACGAGAAAGACGGTGAACTGGCCGCCGATAGAAAAGTTTTGCCGGAGAAAAGCCGACTCCACGTCACATTCAAAATTGCTTGCCTCAGTTCTCAGACGTGTCCATACCCTTTT
>QKZZ01001859.1:0-11620 GCA_003521265.1 Cetradonia linearis
AAGTGGAAAGGGGATAGGGCTTATGGAAAGGAAAGTAAGGATAGTGTAGGATTACGAACGGGGCAAAAGGAGGTACGGAAGGGGAAGAAGGAATTTGAATGGGCGTAAAGCATATCATTGTATATGCGAGGGATAGGGAAGGCGTTCATAAAATCGGGCACAAGATTTTGTCTTATAATATAATTTTGGATTTGATCAATTGCCTTAGCGTTGGACTTGCTATCTATATCGCCCAGATGCATGTATGGCTTAATGCAGGATTCGTAAAGTTTTGAAGCCTTCCTGGGGTTCGGACAGCTCTTTGGAATGTGAAAGAATGATTGAAACTTTTGCCCAAAACTGAACAGCCTGTATACCTACGCCTCGGGCTTGTCCTCAATCGACGCGTTTTTCAGGTCTTCAGCGGCGTCAGCCACAGCGTCCTTCTCTTGAGCAAGTTCAGTTTCAGCGGATGAGGTTCCGTTGACGGATTGATTGGCGGTTGCAGGCTTTTTTGAGTTGTCGTGTGTTCGTCGATGCGAATTTGAGTGGGAGGACGTAGAGGGTTGACTTTCTTCGGCTTCTAGACGTTCGATTTCCTTTTTGGCTCTTTCGATGTTCTGCAGGTTCTCAGTATACGCACGTAATGCAAGCAACCGAAGAAACGGTGAATCTTACCTCCCTGGTCTTCTTATCCTGATCATTCTTCCATTGCTCACGCTTCTCCTTCAACTTTTCGACCACTGCAGGTACATCTACCTGGCTCATTGGTGGTTCTACATTGACCTTGGCTAGCTCCTCAATGATGCCGATGCTAAGGTTGAATTTCCCTTCTGTAGGTGTGCCAGGAGCTGGTGAGCCAGTGGTGCTGCCCTTCTTGCCCTTTTTACCCTTTTTCCCCCCAGTCCCCAAAAAGTAGTTATCATCACGATCTTCCTTCTTGGAGACCCTCATTCCCTTAATCTCAGAGCTGCTGTCTACGCTTCTCATAGGCTCGGCTGCGAACCCGCTAGGTCCTCGTAGCGATTTTGATGCTTCGGGTGCAGAGGGATCGAAATAGCGTATCAGACCTTCTGCAGTCATGATTTCGTCCATGTACGCTGGTTCGCTAGCTTCCTCTAGCTTCTTGTCCGCGATCTTTCTTCGCTTTTCTTTGTTGTATGCATCTCGTTCGGCTTTCTGTCGTTCTTGACGTTGTTTATACTGCTCTTGCTCATAGTCCCGGTATGCCATTCTAGCCTTGTGGTATTGGTCTTTCATCTCTCTCAAAGCGGCCCATTTCTCTTGCTGCTCTGCATACGCTTTGGTCCGTTCATCCCGTAATGCGTTGATTTCTTTGTAGGCGTCATCTTGTTGCGCTTTAATAGCTTTGAGTTCCTTGTCTGCTTCATCGTATCTTTGACTTAGAGCTTTGGCCTCTGGGTTGTCCATTTGCTTCCGCAGCTCAGCTATTTCTGCTTTGACTTTGTCGATCCCTCTTTGGGCCTCATCGAACCCACCAAATGCCTTTTTCTGTTTACGAAGACTCGAGATCTCAGCGATGGCTTTCTTTTGATCTACCAAGGTAGCGTTACTTGACTCAGCCACCTTGTCCAGTCGCTGAATCTCTCGATCGATTTCCTCCGTACTCTTGAAAGAGACCTGACTTCTCTTCGTCTTCTGCTCGGTGATCATGGACTTTGATCGGGCATCGAGACTGGCGATCTTGTCTTGTAGGATACCGCGCGATGATTTGAAGCTAGACTGCTGCTGTCGTATTGATGCAAGCTCTGCTTTGAGCTCTTGTTGCCTTTTACCGGCCGGCGAGTCTTTATTCAGAGGTTGTGCGAGATCAATTTTGGCTTTGATGGCGTTCTGCAATGTGTTAGCCCAGGTCTAAAGGTGCAGAAGACCTGAAGTAGTTTTGTAAGACGACGTGCCACTCTTTCCTGTGCAGCTGCATGTTCCTTCTCTGCTTTTGCAAGATCTTCCTTATACTGTTGCTCGTCGGGCTTTTCGGGCCTGGACTTCTGCACCTTCGGAGAAGACTCCGCACTGGCATCCATAGTGGACATGGTGATTGCCGAGGGGGTTGCAACGTCTGCCATAATGGTAGAGACCCGGAGACCGCAAGGTAGAAAGCACTATGCTGAAGATTGGTGGTTAACACATAGAGCTCGGGTGAGTGGGTTGCCTCATTAAACAAATATTTTCCCAAGCCAAGATATTTGTGTTTGTGCATGTGCAACCTCGTCCAGATTTCTTTTCAATTTGGCGATGCATGAATCTGAATAATACGCGCTAATGCCTTAGCTTTCTCTTTCTTATGCATTGCATAAGCAGATCTTCAGATGCCAAGTCTCTTATGAGATTCTTCTTTCTGCGAGCTGAGCCTTCACCCGCCGACGGTCGCATTGAAGGCTGCAGCGTTCGCTAATATTCTTGGAAGCCTGTATTCCATTACGAAATAAGGGAACCAACTTATTCTATGACTCGTTGGCCGGTTCGCTGGCTCGTGATATATATTCAAGATGGGTGCTCCGACTTATGGTCTATGGCGTGTTTCATACAGACGATCCAATCTATTCATGCCAATGGCCCCTATCAGCGACACCAATCACCATCCTTACTCTTCAGACGATTGGGTGATACGTATATAGCATAGCCTCCAAGGTCAATTGACCAAGATGGAGATGGGAGAGCGCGAGGTGGTGCACGAGATCGACATGTCTTCAAAGGTCGCCGCAATCCAGCACTTTTCATATATCACCCCGTCTCACATTTGGCCTACATTTGGGTCGTTTAGACCCTGAAGATGGCTTCATGGTATCATCACGATTATCCTCAATCAATTCCTCAAGACTTCAGCACATTGGAGGTGATACCGCAACCGTTAAGGCCTGATGAATCTTTCAAAGAATTGCCAGCCCTTCCTGGATTAGAGGCTCTGCAGCCAGATGCTGTAAACCTGGGCGCCCAATGCAGCCATTTGGATGCTCTAGAGGTAGCCCCATCGTCTCAGCCATCGCCAGTTTCTAACTCGGCTTGGTCACCACACCCCGCATCATCCTTCGCTGGTAGTTCTCACGGCCTCCCGAATGAGAAAGAACTCATGAATAACAGTTACAGACCGCGAAGAACGAATAGTGGCTTGGCGTTCAAGACATTCTGGTTTTCGCTCGTCTTGGCCGTTCCAATCCTAGCTGTTGTGGTTGGTCTCTCTGTGGGACTCACTGTTGGACTGAAAAAGGCACACTTCAACCATGGAACGGCCCCCGATTCTACATGGCCGCAGGCTTCTAGTACTGCTACCGGAGTCAGCAACAGCTCCAGTCTTGCTATATGAAGGGCACCGCCTGAATGCAAATGATAGTAGTGACTGGTGCTAGCTCGAGGGGTCTTAACTTGTGGGGCTGAGGCGAGAAAGCAAGCTGGTATCTATATATATGAGCGTTTAAGCGCGTGAAGCGAGTATGACTTATAATATATAGGTAAAATGGATGAATACATAGACAATAGTGGAATTAAGTGCCCCAGTAATACTTGCTCATGCGAGACCCTCCACATGTAAGGCAGCAACTAAGATTGGCATACTTTGACTACCGTCTGGGAGCATCAAGCAACCCTTAATAACAAAAGTGATACAACCTTATAGGGCTCGATTACAGTAGATAACCTGAACTGGTTATGATTTAATTCGCATAGCCCGCATTCCTATTAACCTTGTAACACGTAAATCATAATTGCGTACAGGAATGACTTACACCCTCAGGCGTCTGGATTCTTCGCTTGCAGACCATTAATACCAACCCTATGTTACCTTCCGTGCAGATCCCCGCTGGAATATCGACACAAAATTGCCTAGCATGGTCGCCAGATGGCGAGCTAGCCCTCGCCGCGGGCGAAGAAGTCCACCTTCTGCTCCCTCGTCACAATGATGCTGAACCCTGGACCCATGTTCGGTTTCACGTCAACAACTTTACCGTCAACGAATGGCCATGGCAACTACCCGCCAGCTTTAAAGATATGTCTATTGGTGAGGAGCAAGCCCCAGTTACAATCACCGCCCTTGCGTGGTCGCCCTGTGGTCTGGCTAAACACCGACGCTCGGCGCTTGCCGTGCTGACTTCGAACCTGCTCCTCAGCCTTTGGACGTCCTATTCAGATCCCAAAGATCCAGAGAGCTGGGAGAGGGTGATGATTGTGAACTACTTTCTGGCACCAGAAAACATATCGACGCCACATCGAGAGTCTCGAATCTCCCAGAGGATCCGCAGTATGGCTTGGGCCCCTGTTTGCCCTGAGCATGCTGAGCAACAGGTACCATTCTTAATGAGGAAGTGGGGAATCTTTCTCATGGCTATCGCTGATGATGAGAACGGTGTGTATTTTGTGAATTTCTCGAGTCCATTCATAAGTACAACAATGACTTGGGGTATCCAAACGCTGCTATATAAGAGAAATCAACCAACTGCTAAACCGAGCCATCGGCCATCCCTCCTACGTCTTGCTATGAGCGAAAAGTACTTCATTGATCGGATTTCCTTTGATACGTGGAAATCCAAAGAAAGAATACCAGTCACCTATCACTCTTCCGGGACCATCCATCGCGACACTCTAGTACTAGATCTTGGCCCGTCTCTGTCAGCAATTGTAGAGCCCGTAATTGGAACAATCGACCAGTCCCAAAAGGGGTCCGTGCGGCACGTCCAGATGACGAATTATGCTTCTGCTTCACTGCCAACGTTCACTCCTTCTATCAAATCGCAGATTCAGAAGCAACGGGAGACTTACGGTGCCGAGAGCAGACTAGGTTTGCATGTTCTGAGCAGAATCTGGGGATTTGCATCGTTTGGCAGTCTATCTGCAGTGTGTATCACTCTACACCCTTCACAATCAATCGAATATACCATCGCAGCTAACAATCTTGCCATCGTCCTATTCGACAGCGTAGATCCTGAACAACAGAAGTTTCCCTGGCAGGGACCCACAACAGTAAACGAGAACAGGGCTCGCCATACGATTTTAGGTACTATTCTCAATGGCACAATCTTGAAAACTCTTGACCTAAGTAGCCTTGATCTTAAAATAATGTACAACGCTATGTGTGCCAGTGTACTTATGGAGGACCTTCAGCAACCGCAGCGTTTTCAAAGTTTGAGCGAGATATTGAATATACTCGGAAAGAAAACGGGGATAGACTTGAAACCAGAGCGGACTATGTTAAAGTCTACGCACACCATACCACAAGATTCTCGACAACAAGTTCTCGGGCTTGTCAGAAAGACGACCGAGCTCAGAGGTCAAGCATCCTCTCATTCAGGCACTTCAACTATACAGCTCTTAGACTATTGTCTGATTTGCCAAGAGACCGAGGGCCTAAAGCCAATCTGCTTTGAAAGCTTGACTGAAGCATATTGCCCTCAAATGCATCCATTCGGTAACTCCTCTTCCTACAGATTTGAGGTGGCTCACCTTGGCTGATCACTGGAGTAGCGAGGTGTGCACTCACATTTGTACCCATCACGGAGCCAGGTTCCTCTAAGATATGTGCAGACTGCGACCGTGAATACCTGAATGAGAGGATTCATCTTCAAATTCAGCGTGAATCAGACATTCCTGAATGTCGGCCATCTTTAGCCAGTTTGTTATTCGACAAGTTCGATGTCTGTCCTTACTGTGGAGGCAAATATCGAGATTAAAGCAATTGTTTGATCGATGTATGCTGTTATTGGACTATCAAAAGGCTTTAGCTAGATGGTGAATAATTATTAATGACCGATATAACTTCAATATCGGTTGCGCGTCTTGATTTCTTAGCCGGATTGACTGAAGCTTACGATCCAGTGGGGCCTTTTCAGAGCTGCCTTACGACGTCAGATCAAACTCTCAATCAAAGAACAAAGAATTTGCGTTTTGATTGGGCGGGCTTCGTCACGGGCTTCGTCGTGAGAAAGCACGCTCACATTCCTCGCTTAAGCAGACAGGCGCATGATGTCTCATATACAGTCACTTTAGCGAAGCGGTTTCTGATCTCGAAGCTTCAACCATCAGAGGAGTTCTTTGTGTAGACTGTTGTTCACTTGTTTTCCTCTCAATCTATCGGTGTCGCTTCTGATGCCTTTGAATAATAACGGCGCTGAAAGCGGCTCGCTGTACCCGCATGCGGAATATGAACAAGAGATGAACGTGGACCAAGATTTCTCGTTGTTGTCACCTATTCTGAGGGACAGCATGGTTCCTCAATTCGAATCCTCAATCCACCTCAACTCTGTCGTTGAGGGTCTGAGAACATCCGTGACACCATGGCTGACCTGAGAAGTCCAACTCGAGATGACAATAGCACGCCTACTCCAATTGTGACAGATGACCATAACCGCCCTATTTCTATGCTCTCGACTGCGAACCACTCTCCCAGGTTTATTCCCGCCCCAGGAAATCCAACTCGAAGCCTCGCAACTGAAATTCTCAAAACTCAACCGTTCCAACGCGCTGAAACAGGCACGAGCTTTCATACAGAGCATACGTTCAACTCCTCTTATCCTCCATCTATCGATGATGAGGATCTCCAAGACACAGAAGTCAGTCGTCTGAGCTTTGGTTCAGGGGTCTCCGAAGAATACGCTAAGACTCCCTCCCCCATACCCACAAAGGCAGCGTCACCGCAGCGACACCACGGAAGATCAAATACTATTGAGAGACATATTAGCAAACCTACTGCTGTTTCTGATAGTTTAGGCTTCAATTCCGGAGCGCGCAGCCTCTTGTCGGTGAAGACGGCGTCAACAACGACGGGCACGAAATCGCTCAGAGAATCAACTGCGAGCAATATAGACAGTGTTAGAGACATCGAAGCGGGCAGTGATTATCAAAGGGCTTCAGTCTTAATTGATGATGCTATTATTTCGTCCAATCATGAGACCTGGCCGCTTCATACACCGACAGGGTCACCTAATCCACCAACGAAGGACATCCAAGGACTCAATCCTCTACCACCGACATCTCCTTTCACGGTGTCAGATATAGCCACTAAGTCTTCCTCAGTCCCTGAGCCGCAACCAGTGACGAGCCAGCCGAACCTTCATTCTCGCAAAGCTTTTCGATTGAACTTTCTTCCAAAATTCTTAAGATCATCATCAACGAAGGCAGAGCCGCCACCCGTGGTGCCTGCCAAAAGCCCGAAAAGATTGCCTGAGGACCCGAAGAATCCGGAGTCTTTCTTTGATGATGGTTCCAGCGATGAGAGAGAGGTGGAGGAAGAGGGTTACGGATATGACATCCAAGACGCACAACAAGCCGTAGTAGTCAGAAATGGCTCGAATACTATAGAACTGAAGGAGATGTTGAGATCAACTCCACCAATTTCAGACGGACCTGGACCATCGAAGAAGCTTGAATCAGCGTCAAATTTAAGCAAACATCTCGACTCGGACACCGATTACTCTTCAAAGAAGGAGGACGTTTATAGGGGCCTGCCACAAGCTGAGAATGGCGAAGACCCCAACCGAAGCACTGGCAGTGCCAAAAGTGGCCATCACGGTCTAGGCCTGTGGAAGGATATGAACTCTTTCGCCGTGAGCGTCCTCAGATCGCACCAGTCACTTCCTCGAAACGACGTATCACCAGCACCGGCGACACCAGCAAAGTCGGCGCCTGTGGGGAGGAAAGTGTCCTTTCCGCCTCCAGCGCCGCTTGAAATCAGATCCGAGCATCGATTCCTAAGAGAGAGTATCGTCAGCACGCCCTACCCCACCACCGCCGACAAAGAGAGAAAGAGGAAAGAAAAAGAAGCCACCCGGGGATCCGCGCAAAACACTTACCATGATGATAAATCAAAAGCAGTACTGACCCTCGTCCTATACGGAAACAGCAACCCGATACCTAAAGTGAAGACAATAGTCATCCCTGAGCCCCAAGAAAGTCCATTGGTCGAAGAAATTGAGAAGGGGAAACCCCCAATCAAGGCAACACTAGCCAAGCCCTTCGACGACGAAGCCCTCTTCAAGCTCCTCCGGTCGACCTACAACACCATGCGCGGTCCCTTCCGCTATCTAGCTTCAGCCCGCAACGTCCGCAGCTTCAAACTCCTTTCCTACGCCTCCACTAGCCAACTCGCATATCGGTATGCAAAGCCAATGCAATTCCGTGGCGATAGCGTAGAAGAGGAAGAGGAGATCGCTGAAGCGCGCATGCTAGATATGTTCCAGAAACCGCGGCTCGGGCATGGGAGAGACGAGTGGACGACTTGGGTGAAGACGTGGCCTGAGAATGTTAAGGAGAGCTCGAATCCTAACAGAGACAAGATTGCTATCCAGTTCGTCGAGGGATGGGCTCTGGGGAAACTTTACTTTGCCCTCGCCGCTGTTCTGGTCTGTAGTTTGCTAGCCACCTTTCTGTGGATCTTCGTGGGGATGGGAGATGATCAGCTTGCGATTCCGTATATAGATCCGGACCTAAAGGAGCCGGGGCATGGGATGTCGAGGACTATTGGGACGCAGGTGCAGGAGATTCCGAGGGGATATAAAGGGGCGGCAGGAAGGGTGCAGACGGGGGTGGAGCTAGGGATACTGATCTTGATGATGGGGTGGACGGCCGTTGGTGGATGGGGATTACTGAGCTGGTTGGTAATGTAAGTGTCGGAGTTCGGGTTGTTTGCGGACATTGGCGGTACAAGGTTTCATGTGATACAGAATATGGATAGCGTGATGAAGGTATATTGCCACCCTGCTTGCCTGACTGGTCGGATTAAAGCTCCTTGATGACCATCACATGTAATTTCTGTGTTGCTGGCGAGTTTCTTGGGCGCTCCGAAGGATTTTGATATCTTAGCTATCATGTTAGTGCACATTGAAAGATATACAAGGGATTAGAAAAGCGATTTCCAGTACTGGGAAGGCCTCTTTGCCATTCTTCGATTTTCAAATATGTAAGAACACAAGACGTAGAGGCCCAACATCACCACCTTATGGCAACGGCAAGGGCACGTTATGGTAGGCGTGAATGGGCATGCAAACCGCTTTATGGCAAACGAGAGCAATGGAGTGACATTGACAGGAAAGGCACCAAGGGATAAATCAAGAAGTGTAGATAGCACGACTGGACAAAGAATACATGTGTGAGTAGGCTTCACGGGGACATTTGACAATAACAAATACAGTAGCGCCGAGAAGGCAACGATCAAAGGGTAAAAGAAGGCGTATGGGTTTTCCTAATACTGGGTTCTGCAGGTCGCTTTACCTCCTATTTTGATCAAATTGTTCCATCCGTGCGTTCGTTGGAGTGCTCATTTGAGCATTCGTTCGAGGTGATGTTGTAGGGGCGGCTATACTCTTGAGTCACAAGACGACCTGCCTCTGCGCATTGGACGTGTGCTTTGGCTGTAGCATCTCTCGCCGTGGCAAGACCGCTATGCCTGGTGGAGGCTGCACCTGAATGAAGCTGAGCCGAGCTAGCCCTCTGGGGAAGTTCCCTGAATTCATGCAGTAGCTGACCATCAGGTGGATCCAATCGTGCAAGCTCGTCGCCCGTGCCTTTCGGGATGAAATTTCGAAAAAAAACTCTCAATGTCTATTGTGCAGACCCCCGTTGCAACAATCAAAGGGATGAAGACTGTTTGTATTTTTTTGGTCGTGGAAGTCTTAGCCAGTCTCATATCTGGCTTGGCCGGTACAGTTTGCCAATGATCCCTTGCCGGACACAAGCGTAATAGACTGAAAGACACGCAGAGACCACCGTAATTAGAAAACAAGCACGCGCGACCTAGTACGTCGAACTTAGACTTGGTAAAGACAGCCCGGTCATTGCGACTCGAGCTATGATTGCTCCCTGAGCGTTGAGTGAGCGCTCGATTTCTCACAAGAACAGTGAATAGCTAGCTTACTGCAACAGCTGTCCTGTTGCACTCATTCGTAGTAATTTGTCGGATTGCTCGGGAAATTAGGACATTGCTTGAAGAGAACAATGCACGCTATAACATCTTTACAACCACGGAAGATGATAAAGGCGTAAGCATTAGTAGCAGTAACAGCGTAGGCAGGGTTGTAATTACTGACCTCGTGTATCAGGTATATCAGCACAACTATATCGTCCATCACACTTTAACCCTTTCGGCTCTGGGTGCGAAATCCAACATTATCCGTCGTCACTAGGAACGGAATGCGCAGTACTAGAGGCAATCGATGGTTATCCAAAGCAATTTGGTAGAAGACTTTGCCATACCCAGCGTGTTTAAGAAATGTTTGGGTAAGGAAGAAAATTACCGCAATTATGAACGCTTCTTCCTGAAGCAAATCAATGAGCTTGGCTAGGAGGCTGTTCTCCAGAAATTCTTGGTTGGCGCTGATGAAGTTGCGGATTTAGATGCCTTGCCGCATTTACATACCGTGGTGGGTCAAGTGAAACGATCCATAAGTGCTTCGCTGACTTCTGGTAGGCTATGTCCATGGTTTGATTCAATAGGCAGAAGGCTTCGCACAATCTCCTGTCCACCACGACATTAGGTATCACGAATAGCTCCTCGAGGCTGAGGCGAAAGCCATTAGAGCTGAGGAGCCCGCTCTGCCTCTGAGCCAATCGATCGATATGGAGAGGTCGAATGCCGCCATTCGTAACTCCTCGAGTATCCATTTTCACCGTCAAACACGAGCTCACTCAGGCAGATGGGCAATGGATGAGAAAATTGCGAGAGACGGCGTTCTGGAGAACGCGAAGGCTGAATTGGTGACTCTAGCCGCGCGATTTTGTGTCTCTCTACCTCATCTGAAGCAAGCTATTGCTGAAGTCATCAATATAGCTTGTAAGCCCTCCTTCTTTGTTCGTGATTCTCTTCTCGCTGAAAAGTCCAGTCTATCTTACTGCAGGAGCACAAAGACCGCCGTATGAGTGTAGATTCGACTTCTTCCTTCTGCTTACCATAACCTCGAGCATCAAAGCTATAATTTTTTGGGAACGAGCCTTCTTCCCTACTGCCCAAAAATGCCGACTCCTAGAGTATACCGGTCGTGTTTTCTTGATGACTTGGGTAGGAATGGGCGCCCCAGAGCCGAATTTCGACTGGCTGCTGCCAAATCAGACTTGGGAAACCGTCTTCAACCAAGCCGGTTATCATGAAGATGATGGGCACATGTGCAAGATGATACGCGGCATGAAGCACGCGGAAAACGTTTCGAAGCCATGTAACCACTTGCCAGAGTTCAAGGTGAAGCAGAATAAGTTTTGCTAGCGGTTAGTGCTCTTCTGGCTGGCTGACTGCGCTTCTATTGGTTGGAGACCTCACTGCCGCCCTGCCGCGCTACCGCCCTGCCGCGGCCAACAACGCTGCCGGCCGGCCGCAAATAGGCAGCGTAGGCCCACCGCCGGGACCCCCTCCGTCTAAGCGACAGGAGACCTGGGGCAAGTGGCATGACTAAGGCTATATGTAGATATGTCCAGGCGGTTGAGAAGCGCATAGCCAAATTTGGTGGAGCATACGATAAGTAGCAGCGACACCCCACGCCCCCATAAGTTATCTATTTGCTAATTTCCCGCGGGCCGGCGGCGACGTCGTCACTAACTACCAACTAAATTGGTGGGACAATTGCCGCCATCGATTTAGGTAGCAAGCAACCGATGGAGTGGACGAAGCATTTTGAATTTATCCGTGGAGCTGGTTATTCCGAGTGTC
>QKZZ01001860.1:0-16258 GCA_003521265.1 Cetradonia linearis
AACCACATATGAATGATTAATAATCCTCCATCTCACACACTTACATTACATATGTTTCCAGTGCATTAGATTCAGGCTTTCTGCGTATGTCGTTGTTATTTGGTCTTTCTTCGTTCTTGAAAGATTTATATGCTGCATTCATGATAGCCTTTGTCCAAGTACGCTAGCGCTTACATATCTCGATCTTCAACCTTGCCCACTCCCTTACAACTCCAGCCTCTTGAGATGCTTCGAGACTTGGCAGAATGGCTTCTTGATCTGTCAGCTTCTTCGAACACATTCCCTCAAATTAACCCTAAATCATCTGGAGACTTTGAGCAATGGTTCCTTACGAATGGAGGGTATATAGATCCTGCCATTGAGATAACATCAAGCAATTCTGATGGCACTTTTCTGCGGGTCGATGGAGACGGAGTCCTTCTTCCTGGGACCACCATTATATCTTGCCCTCATGATCTTACTATCTCATGGCCCAGTATTCAAAAGTACCATTTGAGCAATGTTAGGTCTACTATGAAGCCCCATGTGGCCACAAGGCTGTTTCTGATGAAGCAATATATCTTGCGAGAGAATTCCTCTTGGTGGCCTTACATCAAGAGTATACCACAGCCTTACCAAGAGGATGCCTTCAATACTCCTCTATACTACAATACTAATGATTTAGTTTGGATCCGAGGAACCAACCTAGAGTATGCGAGACAAGTAAGGGAACATGCTTGGCGCAAGGAGTACAATGATATGATGCAGAATGTTTTCGGTAACAAGATGACTGATGAAAACAGACAGCTTTGGACGTGGTTCGTGAATACTCTTTGTTAGCACGCATATATGATGCTGACCAGCGTAAGGGAGCTTTACATGTGGGCCGCTACGATCATAACTTCGCGGTCTTTCCCCGGTGCGGCTTTGTTTAACCAGGTTAAAGGCGACAAGCCCACTCATACTAGCAGTGATAGTAGGAGCCCAGCGATTATTCCGGGCCTGGACTTCCTGAATCACAACCCTTCTGCTCAAGTCGCTTGGTTGTGGGACTCGAATTATTGTAGCATCAAAAGTGATGAATTGATCAGCCAAGGGAGCTACGTCTGGAACAATTACGGACCCAAAAGCAATGCAGAACGTGGGTTGCGCCCTTCGTCACCAGTTTTAAGCTGATGATCTCCCAGTGATCATGGGTTACGGCTTTAGCCTGCCTGATAATCCAGCTGACCATTTCAGCATAGGCTTCTCGCCTGCAATCTCAGCCTATATAAGATCAGTGAAAGCTCGCCGATTACCTTTCGGCTCAAAATATGAGCATGAAGGGCCGACTAGTAGCGCGGTCGGAAACAAAGAGCTGAAAATGAACAGCGGGCAACTTTTGGAGTCTGTGGATAAAACAGAGACAGACGAGCCAGCAGAACAGGACATCCATTGGATAAGCACAATAAAGAATGATTACATGTTCTCTCCGCATTTTCTCGAAGACTTCTCAATAGCAATTGAAAACCATCGTGAGCGCGCCAAGGCCGATAATTGCCCCCCGGACAACGGCAACTTCTGGGATGCTCCTCTTTCTCGTAACAAGCTACACGTGATCTGCGCAGTCGTCATGATCCTGCAGAAGGGTCAAAGAGCCATAAGGAAGCATGACGAAGATCTGCCTAAGTCTCCACAAAATGGTCGGCAAATTGATGCTGCCAGGTATCGCCAACGCCAGTTGGAAATCCTTGCGAGCGTTCTTGGCTCACTGTGTGGCGTTTTGAAATTATACATGGGGATCGACACATCCAATAACAGGAAAAGTGAAAGCGCCAAAATTATCCGACTGGAGCATACTCTGACAGATCTGCCCAAGAGGCTGCTAAAAGACTTCCGAAATGTACTAAATGCTGGTATGAGAAGCCGAGACCCTACAAAGATAAGACAGAGAGGAGGCACCGACTTTGCCTTCACAGTCTGGCTGTGTGGACTTTGGGTATCCGAGCAATCCAAAAGTGACCATAACAACGAAGTGCATCCAGGTACGAATCTCCAGCTACGTTTTATTCTGTGGGTACGGTTCCTATGCGAAGCATATCCGGAACAAGTAGCCATCTTGCCAGCGGAAAGAAGTGCAGAGATGGTTCCTCATCGTATGGGTAGAACTGGATGGTTCGATCTAATTCGTAATGAAGATGCTGAAGGAGACCTATCTTTGGTGGTAGCCTCTTACCTTGATGCTATTCGTGCTGCGATAGCGAAACACCCTCAATCTTTGTACAATGACCCTAAAATAACGACAAAGCGCCTGCAATGGTGCCTCAACATCGTTAGGATAGAGGGTTCATGGTGTCCGAGTTTGCAGCGGGACGGGCAGGAGGAAGAGGATGAATGGGTGCTGTTTCTCGATTACGAAGGAACCGAGCGCAAGAAAGGCCAGTCTCCCTGAATTCCATGGCTTCAGCAACTACGCGCCCAGTAAGGCGCCAATGTGACAAAGACTTAGGTTCAGGAATGGACCTTTGATCCTAACATTTTGGATTATGTAAAGTACAAGAATAGCCCTCCGTCATGCATAGCCTTGGACCGAAGCAAACATGGATTGTCAGAAGGACATATCCTCCATGTCGAACGCATTCTAGCCAGGCAAGTATTTAAAGACCCTTCATTGCCTAGTGCGAGCACTTACTGGCGCTTGCATATCCAATCAGCTTGTTGGTGTGATTATCCTCAGCCCAGTAGTAACCAATATCACTCCTTCTGTTCTCATATTGCTTCTGGAACGCTCTGATCATTCTGTCTATTCGATCGAGATCTGCGAAGGGGTTCGCTGCTTTCATCAGGCCTAAGTAAGCGTTCCAACACAGTACAGAGACAGAGCGCTATAGATCACTTGTGCTAGGTATTGTAAGAATGCAAAAAGTCATAAAAATCGTCCAAGCTTACACTGACTTTTCAAAACCGTATTCGTGCATCTTGATGTTTTCCGAACTCGAATGGACTGATGTGCGCTAGACCTGATATCGTTAGTGTCCTCACTCACAGTCTGCCCCGCGAATAATAAGCATGCAGAAGAATCCTTGCCCGATACAACCAGACACTCACTTATTCTTCCCTTGCTCTAGAGCAAGGTCTGTCCTTGCCTGTGGACCCCTTCCTACCTCAAAGACAAGTCTCAGGGGATACTTATACCAGAGGTACTGCCGGCTGAGCCTGTGTCTATTCCTGAGGATTGCGACCGACCCCTTCAGGAGTCTGAGCCCGATGATACTCTGCCCTCACCGACTCTCACCGGTTTCAAACCCTCACAACCCACGTCCTGGTCAGATAATTCCATTTTCGACGCGTTATCATTCCCTAAACAGAACTGGTATTGCTTGCATTCCTTGGCAGCGTCGCCAAGAACCCTCAGTTCATCCCCCCTCTGGTGACCGTACCTCAGATCTCGAAGCATCTCAAACATCCAACATACCAATCGCATTCGTTTCCCCGTCATCAAGAATCCCGAGGAACCTCAGCATTGTGTGCTAGTAGAACTTTCGCCTTAAAGCCGCACTCTGAAGACCAGATTACACAGAAAACCACGACACCCATAGTCACACCGAAAAAAATAAACCATTCGAGACTACCAGTCCGCCGACTTGCTGGGTGTCCAGCAACTTGATTTGTTAGGTTGACGTGCGGTATGCTGGCGACAGAGACTGCACGAACTCCTTTGCTTCGGAATAACATGACCTCAGCGTTTCATTCTCGTGGATATGTGAACGGGAGTACCACATCATTTGGGTCTTCGAGTTTGGCCTCGCAGCCAAGTCGCTACGGGTCGAATTCCACCATGAGATCTTCCGATGGCGATGACCAGAAAGGACTTTTCCCTCCTCCTATACCCTCGACGTTCTCACCCCCTCCTCCCGAACTTCCTCAGCCAGATATGAATATCATGAACCGAAGAGCGGGAGCCGATAGTTCGCTATACCAGATATGCATGAATTTGCGAAGTCGTTTGGCAGACGTGCCAGGTTTTGAAGACCACATAGCCGAAATAGAAGAGGAGGAGGCAGCAGCCAACGGAGCGCTGGATCCAGTAACTCTGATGTGGAATTTTCTGAGACGCGGTTATCCCCTTATAACCATATACAATGCTTTGAGACTGAGCGATCCAATATATTTCGATCAGACGAAGTTGAAGGAGTCAAAAGTAGGAAAAGCCGCCACCTTCAAGTTCTTAGAGGCATGCATGCGGGATCTGAAGTTTGAACCGAGCGAATGTTTCCTCATAACTGACCTTTACGGGGAAGATACAACTGGCTTCGTCAAGGTGAGCGTTCAAATGTGGCTTCTTTCACTGAGATGAGTTTTGACGCGGTGCTATGAAAATACACGTGCAGGAATAGCTTTCTAATATTATGTGTAGGTGACCAAAGTTGTGAATAGAGTGTTGGACATTCTGAAGCAGAAAGGTCTGCTTCATTTCCACGGCCCGTCTCACACCTCCGAAGCTCAGTCAGCACCGCAACCTGCCACGACCAGAGAAAGGATTATCGATGAGATAGTCAGAACCGAGCGTGATTATGTCAAACATCTTGAGATGCTACAGCAATTCCAGAATGGTATTCAACACAGCGGAGCCCTTCCTGGTGATGCGGTACATGACATTTTCCTCAACCTGAACGCCTTACTAGACTTCCAGCGAAGATTTTTGATTCGGATTGAACAACAAAACTCCTTACCAGAACAGGAGCAGAATTGGGGCAAGCTATTCTCATATTATAAAGATGGCTTCCGTGTCTACGAACCATTTCTGGCCAATCAGAATCGATGTAACATTACCGTACTCAAGGAATGGAAAAAACTCCGAGCAGCACCGATCGCGTCAGACAAAGACCTCTCGGGCATCTGTGGAACGCCGGCAATACTTCTTGGCTTTCTCCTCAAGCCATTTCAACGCTTGTCCAAATATCCGCTTCTCCTTGGCGTACTGGTCCTTCCCTTACTTAATCGGTATCCTACTGACTTTTCATAGGAACTTGTCAAACGAGGTAGCTATGACCCCGAGCGTCACCAAGATCTTATCGAAGGACACGCAGCAGCCCAATCAATGATGGAACGAGCGGAAGAAGCTGTTGGCAAAGAAAATCGCATTGCTGCAGTTAGTGAACTACAATCCCGCGTCGAGGACTGGAAAGGGCACAAGATCGATCATTTTGGAGAGCTTCTAATGTTCGGAAGCTACACTGTTCTGAAAGGCGAGGGTATCAAAGAGGTCGAACGCGAGGTAGGTGTCATTTTTACTTCACTGGATCCCAAGACCCGCGCCTGCATCATCTCCGCAATCGAGAAACAGCGCTCCTTAGCGCCCATCATCCCTCGCACCATCAAAGCCCTCCACAGTGTCGCACACTGGTCCTCTGGCGCCCCGCAAAAGGGTTCGAGAGGCGACCTTGGGGGCATCCCTGAGGAGCTGGAAGAGGGAACACAGAACCTCTCGGTGCTGCAAAAAATCCCTAAGAAACGCTCAGTACTGGAGATCTTCCGCTGTAAAACAGCTGAGTCCCCTATAAGTTCAATGAAGCCCTCCCACAACCCCTCCAGGGCTGAGACACCGAAAGAGCTTCCTTTCCTTAAATCCCCCAGAAGCTTGACCCCTGGAAGCTCTAAGAGCCCGAACCCCCAAATCTTGGAGTCCAGAGACCACATCCCCCAGATTCTGTTAGATATAGGTATCCCAAGGCACATGCTCCTTAAAAAGACACCCCTTGAGCTTGGGGCTCAACATCAATATGACCCCACATCAAAGGCACACAAGGTTCTGGGAATGAACAAACCTTCTGGGCCTGCCCAGTCCAGACGGCCTAGTCTGGATGAGTCACTACACTCGAAAGCTCGCCTTGCCCACAAACTTAGACACTTCCACCCTAAACAAATCTCCCCTCTATCATCAAAAGCCGGCAATGCGCCGCGCACATATATCCCATTCTACGAAGAGCTTATGAACGAGTCACTCATATCATGGGGTCACCTGCTCAAATTCAATGGGGCTTTTTCACGGACCACAGCTTTCCTTTTCTACCAAGACATGTTGCATTCCCCCTTGACTTCATCATCCCAATGTTCCAATGTTTCTATCGGCGCCAACTATCCCAGCAAGACAAAGTCCGAGGTGCTCAAGCTCACTCGTTTGGAACAAGAATTGGCTGACAATGCGGGCCTTGAGTTGCCTTTGTGTGAACAGTATAAGATTTACCTTTTCGAACGAATTCTGCTATGCTGCAAAGAGATCAATCCAAACAAGGCGAAGAACAAGATGTTATCGTCCAACAAGCCCCTAGTCGACAAGAAAGGGAAGCCGAAATTACAATTGAAAGGTCGGATTTTCATGCAGAACGTCACAGATGTCATATTTATCATGAATAAGAAGTCTGGTAAGGCTGATGTGCAAACTTGATATGATACGATTCCTTGCTGATACTAGTTTAGAAAGTCCAACTTTCACATTACAGATCTTCTGGAAGGGTGACCCCGGCGTGGAAAATTTCATTATACGCTTCAATGACGAAGCAACGATGAGAAAGTGGCAAGACGCAGTCAAGGGTCAACAGAAAATTCTAACCGAATCGGCAAGAACATCTGGGCAAACCACATCGACCACTGAGTTAGAATGGACGAGGATACAGCCCAGCACCAGGAATCCATACAAGGAGATGGAAGAGGTTGATGAGGCAGATGTGCAGTCCGACCAGACCGTTAGGCACGGCCAACCGAGCTTTTCCTCAAGTCGGAATGCGTCAAGTACTAGCCTGCGCTCGATGCAGAACCGTATGCCTCCTCCTAGATTCCCACTTCCCGAAGACACGAATGGAATTTACACCCCTTCTCTAAGCTTAAACACGAATATCCCACCCGGTGCCGGCTCGCCTGCTGAGTTTGCAGGGAATTCATATTTCTCCCCGTCGAACGAATCACCGGTCTCTACACGCTCAAGCTCGCAGCAGAGTATGTACCCATTCCCACGGGCACAGACATCCGGCGTTGGTGAGTGGCCACATGAGGCCAATAAGCACAGAACTGCACCGGCCGGTGCCATGGGTCGTGCACCTTCGCGGGATGGCCCAGGCCCTCCAAACAGCTACGTGATTAACGGTCGAACTGTTACGCGGCCGTCGTTGCCAGTAATGGCAGCAAACCAATATCCTCAGCAACAATTATCGGCAACCCAGAGCCGTTTACGGTCAGCTAGCACCCCAAACATCCATGATCCAAATGCGCCAGGTTCTAGACGACAAGGGAATGGCGAGGGCGTACCAGTGCCACCTATACCTGCCCATATGGTTCAAATACGCACGCCAGTAGATCGTAGCCAGACTACATCTCCTCGTGACGGTCAATTGCCGATTCGAAGTGCAACGCAATCCCCAGCAACACAGCGAGACCGCGGCCCCCAGCTATATCAGAATCCAACCAGCTATGACGATTATAACTATCGCTTGCAGCAGGAGTCTATCCAAGCAAATCATTCCGACATACCTCTACAGCTTCGTCAACATGCTCATGGACCGTTGTCTTCTGAGAATGGTATACCGTATCCGCCGCAGCTGAAAGTCACGATTTGGTTTGATCCGCATCCGAGTCATGTCACTATTGTCGTCCCTATCATCATTAAGCACCGTTCTCTGATCGATCGCATTGACTCGAAGATGGTGAAAGTTTCGCCAGCCTCTATCGCTAAAGGGACTGCTCGATTACGCTACAAAGACTCAGACGGTGATATTGTTACGATCCGATCTGACGAGGACGTTCATATTGCCATTGAGGACTGGGGCACCGCGAACGAAGATCAGATTCGCGATGGCGTTACACCTGACTTCCAGTTGTACTGGCAGCAGAATTGAGATCTGACTCACGATTCATCATGAATATCAGAGCCTAGCCGGTCATAGATCAGAAGTCTTTGTGCTGTGACCCTTCGGATTTGCAGTAGCTTAGCGGTCAAAGTACATATAAATAAGGCCAGGTCCAATTGCTTTTCTTACACCGTCCACCTTTTCATTTCATATTGCATCAACGCAACGACTAAAGATATCCCAATGGCGAAGGTGGCATGTTTTTCGGAGACAGCCAGCGCAGATCTAATAAAATATACTGGCTACGGACCTACACACTCATTTGGATCCCAGGTCGTATATTCTAGCTTTCTTCGGAGTGGGGGCGCCTGGAGCTACCACTCGATCTAGTCTCTCATTTGTATCTAGATCGGTGCCTGGCACGGGGAGATGGTTGAGACGATGTTATGGGTTTTATAGCAGGCGTTGTCAATGTGTTCCGAAAGGGAATGCATGTCCTATGGTGAGCTTGAGGGCATAATGGTGGCGTTCTATGCGTGATGGAGTTTCATCAGTGTGCTAGACGTCGGACGACGGAACGATATTCATGAATCGGTATCAAGTGCTCCATGTATACGTTACATAGCATCAAAACGAGAGCAAAGCAAGTCTACAGCTATATATCAAAGTACTTGGCCACATTGCTCCCTGAGTGCTCATAGTCTCGATGCCTCGTAGTGAAGTGCTCGTTCTGAGACGAGAAAATAACAATGCCATTGTACATTATGAACATACATAATACATTCTTAGAGATGTGGAGGTGAATGATGCACGTTGCCGCCAAAACCGCACTGACGGAGGGAATTTCTGGCTCGCGATGACGTCTCATCCAGAGCCCCGAACTTCCAAACCTCATTCCCCTGCAACTTTCCGCCATCACTCAATTGACCTTCTGCCTCAATAGTGAAGCTTTGGCATTGTTCCAAGATGCCTACAACGCTGCTCCGCCAATCCACCGCTCGCTCCACCCTCCGCAACCTCTCCTCCATCTCCAAACTCGCCAGACCCACCAGCACCCAGTTCACTCGGGGCAAAGTCACCCTCCCAGACCTTCCATGTACGTCAGGCCATCTCAAACTTCCTACAGCTTTCAATGGCTGACGAAAACCCATCCCAGATGACTACGGCGCTCTCGAGCCCTCCATCTCGGGCAAAATAATGGAGCTCCACTACTCCAAGCATCACCAAACCTACGTGAACTCCTACAATGACGCAACCGAGAAACTTGCCACCGTAACCTCCTCCGGTGATCCCGCAGCACAGATCGCCCTCCAACCCCTCATCAACTTCCACGGTGGCGGCCACATCAACCACTCCCTCTTCTGGGAGAATCTCGCCCCGAAATCTGGCGGTGGAGGCGAGCCCCCCTCTGGCAAGCTAGGACAGGCGATTGATCAGGTATATGGGGGCTTGGATGGATTGAAAAAGGTTATGAACGCCAAGCTGGCGGGAATCCAGGGGAGTGGATGGGCTTGGTTGGTGAAGGATATGGAGACGGGTGCTATTCAGGTGAAGACATATGCGAATCAGGATCCGGTCATTGGGCAGTTTAAGCCGTTATTAGGAATTGATGCTTGGGAGCATGCTTACTAGTACGTCAATTCTTCCGATCGATGGAAACAAAGCTAATGAAGATGCAGCCTACAATACGAGAATCGTAAGGCGGAGTACTTCGGTGCCATCTGGGATGTTATCAATTGGCAGACTGCTGAGAAGAGGTTCGAATGAGCGGTGAGAACAAATGCTTTGTACGTTATTTTGTGATCTAGTACTCCATGACTCGAAAAGCGATACGGAATTTGCTGTGTAATAAGCCTTTGAAGAAATTTGAGGCATGTCAACATCCTCACTCATCATCGATGGCTGTCCCAGGATCACACTTAGTTGCACATCACTATGTCTTCCGTATCTCTCAACAATAAGATTTGAAGGAGATTGAGGAACTACATTCGACTTCATCGTTTGCGGCCGGCCTGCAGTTTCAGATTTAGGAATATTGCCCTTCACCGGAAAGATCTTCGCTTCTCACCGAGTGGCAAGCCTCATAATGTCATGCGGGCATATCAAACCTGCTCAACAAGTTTATTCATAGTCCTCTTCGGTTTTCGCTATGGTCATCACCTGGACAAGGCTTGGCAGCATTCACTGCGCTACGTATGTTGCTCAAACGCGCTTGACTTTTATCTTTATCCTATGACTGATGCATTGAAGAAAGTGTTACGCAGAATGTGCATTCCTCCTTGTCAATATCGCTATTCACGAGCTTATGCGTCACCTTACCTGTTTTAGCTGTCTCATATTGTTGCAACAAAGTGATGCCTGCCTAATGCTCGCCTGTTTACAAGCTGCAAGCTAGTTTGCGCTCTATTCGATTACATCATTTCTTTTTTTGAAAGATCTTGCTTTGTGTCCACTAAATCCAAAGATCCATAGCTTTCCTATCTTGTATCTCATAGAATCGACCAAGCCTTTTCACGTTGCAACACACATTCGAGGGCTGCAAACTTCAACAAGACTTCCGGGTGATTCTATGCCTGCTTATCATTGAAACTCGAATCTTCTAAATATATATATATCATACAAAAGCATTGTTACAATATTAAGAGTTTAAATTTATTATATCGATATATGCCTCGGATAGTCACATGCGCTCTTTTTAACAGTTCAAGACGTACCGCCGAGAAGTTGGCCGGACCTTGCTATGGTTCTTTCGATCCAGGCCGCCACTTTCTCCGTCAGGATGCTTTTCAGCAACAGTGACAATGTGCTAATTCATCCTTACGCGGCTGGAGAAGACCATATTTTTCATAAGCTCCTTCACCACCTCTGCATGTGAAAGCTGTGTTTCACATGAATCACATCGCTGCATTGCTGGATGAAGCAATTTCACGTGGCTTGTCGTACCTTGCCCGATGAAGTAGCAAAGGTATAAGAGGACTTCTTCCTCCCCATCTTCTCTCCTTCTTCCAGCTTCCTACCATACCACTGCCATGCTCGATCGAAGCACTTTAGCGTGATCGCCACAACACATCTATTGGAATCAGACATATTTAGCCAACAATACACCAGAATATTCTATTACAAACAAGACTCAAAAGTAATATTCAAATTCTTAGAGGGCTCCGTGCCGTATGTGCAAAGTAAGATGGATAAATTCCTGCTGCCACACCGACACTTCGCTAGATTTTATGTGGACGACATTGTTATTTTTTCCAAGTCCCTAAAGGACTATTTGACACACCTCAAGACAGTGTTTAGTCTCTTCGCAGAATTGAAGGTCACGTTGGACGAAGAAGTCGTATCTGGGGTATCCTTCGGTCACGCTACGGTGATCTTATTCAGCCCCCTTATGTCGACCATGAGACGTCCTTTTCAGCGCGGCGTCTTCTCGGGATATCATCAACACCATTGGTAGGTCTGACTGAATCATCACCGTCGTTTACACGAGCAACCAGTCTTAGGAGCAGTATCACTCACTGGAAGATACAAGAGCGCTTGAAGTCATTTTTCGAGAAAGACCTGAGGACCAAAAACATAATAGTGGGCAGGATTGAGGCTAGATTGCCATCGCCTCTCACATTCATCAACGTTAGACAAATCTCAGAACTTTTATTCGCCATGCCTGCCTCTGCAACAGTAAGCAGCGATTTCGACTACACCACCACCACATCCACCGCTTTAGACAAGGCATGGGCATTATTCACCGACGTCGTTGAAGGACAAGGCTCAGACATACGTGACTTCCGGGCATTCCTACACAATTCAAACCGAGCATCGTGCCATTTGCTGCAGAGAGACCTCTATGCTCAACCTGCCGATTACTTCCTCTCTCCATACTGGCCCACTATACTGTGGTGTGCCTCCCGCTTACTCGACTTGCAACTCCCACCAGCAGAAGCCGGAAAACTATATTGGGAACTGAATACCATCACCGCTGATATGGTCGAGACATTGGACGAGCAATACGACGCTTATATCCGGAACATGACTCTTCTTCTCCAAGCTGTCAAAGACAAGATCTTTTCCGACGTTTTAAACGATAGCAATACCAAGAGATCAGCACAGCGTCTCCCTTTTGCGTTTCACAGCACCGTTAACGATCTGGTCGATCTTGTTGGTAATGAGCCTATCCCAGAGAAAAACGAGAACTATCTATATGACATCGGCGATTACTGGAGACGCTGGGGAGGGTGCCATGAAGCATATATATACGACGATGCGTGGACGTTTGTGGCAGGGAAGATGTTTCGGATTGATTAGGAAGGAGGGGACTTGAAGGGAGGATTTTGGAGATTCTATTCACCAACACAGTCTACACGGAGTCCGGCACCCAGAACGGTGACAATTGATTGGCGGTGGAAGAACCGGAGGGGAGATAGAAAATATTGCCGGATCACATATCACACTTGTGCGTTGGAATTTTTACCCGGGCGAGAGAATCAGGGACAAAGGCGGAGGAATGAAGAACAATTACAAAGGGATCGGATACGAAGGCATGGATTTGGACATGGGTATTAGTATATCAGACACGAATACAAGGGCATTAGACACCGCTATAACGAAGACTCTACTAATGCAATAGGCTTTACTCTTATACGGTTGATTTGACATTCACGCTATGGATTCTAAACTCATATACTGCGTTAGAAATCTCTAGCATCTAAGAGTGTACCAGTGTGCCGTCGTCTGCGTCTACCATTCCGGAGCATCTACATCGTTTCCATTTAGCGGACCATGAGACCACCCTAGCACACGCTGCTGAGTTGATAAGGCAAGAACTCGTGACAGTCGGCGTCCTCGCTAGCAATTATGCAGATGAGGCCCGTAAGGCCTTTGGGTCACTCCAGACTATGAGCAGTTATCTGGTTGGTCTGCTAGACCCAACTAATGCCAAGATCAGAGAAAGACAGATTAAGGAGGGACCCGGTAGCAGCCACCCATTACATGCAGATGAGGACCTGGCCGATACGGACATATTCATAATAGACCCTAAGGGAGTGGTTACTGGCCCTAGCACATCTAGGGCATCACTGAGTTTGATGGTGCTACCGGATCTGATAGTCACAGAAGTCATGGAGGGCCACATCTGTTGGTACTACCAATGCGATCTCAAGATTGAAGAAGATGTGATTGGAAAGGTGAAGGAGCAACTGGTAGCCAAAGAGACAGTTGAGCTACAAAAAAACACTATATTTACGCAACAAGTGCTAGAGGAGACCCATGCTAAGAAAGTGGGTAAAGGAACAAGTATCACTTTAGGAACAAATTCATACTAAGATGCTCCCGACCCTTCGTCAGGAAGCCGCGAACCAATATGAGGAGTCATAATTCCTAGCACTCCGACAGCAGCTAACACCTTCCATTCGGGCAGAATTAATCGCAGAGGTAACCCGACGGATTCGTGCGGAACAGGCTGCGGCGATGAATGAGCTACAAGGGGCTGTCTCTCGTTTCCAAGATCTTTCTAGGTCAGGCACTGAAAACTCCGTTTGCTGCATGGTCACGCGTTGCTAGGATTCATTCCAGATATGGCTATGGTTAGCTTGATTGGTGGTTTGCTAGAGGTCGTGTTTCTGTTGTTTCCCCAGGAAAAGGAAGGTGCTAGTGTTTAGTAGCGCTTAGTCAGCTAGAATAGCTCAAGTAGCAGGCATCGTCTTCTACCCCACTCAATCGCTACTATTACCTGTTTTCTTGTATGCCTTTGATTATATGACAATTATGGCTGTATGCACGAAGGAGAGAGGTTGATGATTGATAGCTCATATACACTAATTATGAGATTTGATGGGTGGTTATTCCCCACCTTTACTTGTGTTTCGACTTTCATATGTATATGCATTCTGAACGATGTTGATTCTATTCTGTTGTGGCTGAGAATGGGGTGGGTCTTGACAAAGTTTTCCTCAGCTGCGAACCTTGGGTCTGATGTGTGCCCTTTCGGCTTAACCTCTCAGAAATCTCCAAATTCCTACAAAGTGCCTTTTTTCCAGCTCGATGCACCTACCACGATCTCTAGAATGCGGCATTTTCGAGTTTGCAAAACTTTAAACAGGTTATTATGATGTAGTCTGCTAACTTGAGCCACCCACCCTTGAGGGATGACCTGTATAAGAGATCGATGTTTTATACCTGTCGGAGTTTGGCGGAGTAAGGTTGAGTTTGATCTTGAGGACAGCGTGGCTTACCTAGGACACGGCCATCCGGGACTTTTCCCCATACTCTTCGAGCTCCCGCCAGGTGTTGTTCAATGCACCTTCAATCACAATAAACACCAAAATGCTGCCCACCTGCGCAGAGGCGTTCGATGACCCACTAAAGGCGTGGATTGCACTTTTTGTGCATTATCGGGAGAAGCGCCGAGCTCGTAAAGAAGCCGAGAAAACCGCCCAGAACGAAGTGGAAGCAAAAGCTCTAGGAAATTCGAATTCAGAGTTCCATTTGGACGAAGGAAACGCTGCTATGCAGGGACAATGTCCCTGCGCATCAAGTGACTATGCCATTGGAGACAGCGACCCCCGCTTTAAGAAGAACCTACATGGCGAAGGCACCTCCAAAGCTTTTGAGTCGTCTCCCAGATCCTCCACGACCGAGTGCAAAGACACTCCGAATTCGTCGCCTAGGTTGTCTGGTAGTACTAGAGCTACCACCCTCGCCGAACATGACGACACACTCTCGTTGCCTAAAGAGGCAAGCGCTCTGAAGCACTGGGTTGGACCCGAGGTCTTGGATTGGACAAAAGAGAAGCGGAAGGGGAAGGCCCCCGAGGGTGGGAACGAGAGTGGTTCAACGGAGCCAGATTACAAGAGGTGGATGAAACGGTCAGAGAAACGGACGGATTCGTTGAGGAGAGGCAAGGTATTCGCCATCATGAAGCACGGATTTCCATGATGATCTGGATATTTAGTACTCGAGAGCGTGGTGCTATGGTATATAAGTGGCCAGTCGCCCTGGGTCTTGGAGTTGAAAGTGGCAATGTGATACCCCGAATGAAGCTGAATCTGACAATAGTGTATTCTTTGCTTTCAAACTTCAGCGCTTTCGGTTCATTGGGTAGGCTGTAGCTCGCCGTAGTCATTAGCAATCATGAGCCATAGCAGGCGGAATGGCTAATGAGCAATCTTACTTTTGCTGTCAAAGCGCCCTTCACATCAAATCAAGTCCAGCACACTTCTGCACAAGGCTAGAACTCGGACCTGGACGTGTCATGGTATTGCCAGTCGGTCCTTAGGCACGGCAGCGAATGTCCATTAATGGGCCCCTAGCTCTTCTTCTTCATCTCTCCCATCCAGACACGCATAGCTTTCGAGCTATCATGAGCAGCACGGAACACTATGGGAGCATTTGTCAGTTACAGCATCCGAACAACATGTCACGAAGAGCCCTCACGCTGTCTCTCCATCTCATCCAAACCCCTCAAGAAATCTGCACCTTCTCCTAGAGCACCCCGTGGATTATGAGCATGATCCGCAATTGCAGCTGCCCTCTTCTTGAAAGTCTAATTCTCGCCACCTAATCAGCTTCTGTATCCGGCTCTCTTCTCAACGAGCATGGGAACCGCACCTCACACAGCACATCGACAATCTCCTCCTCTTCAAAAAGCTCCAAACACCTTGCGGCCCCCTCATAGAAGTTTCCCGCCAGACTTCTCAAATCCACGGTCCTCGGGTCCGCTTTCAGTGCATTTAACACACGTGGGGATATAGAGGCTGGAAGATCGAGGGTACACAACGGGCCTTGTGAGGACCCGAGACGTTGAACAGCGAGGAAGGTGGCAAGCCAAAGGGGAAGAGAGACCGAGGTTTGGGCTTTGATCTGTGGAGGTGATTGTTAGATGTAGGACAGTAGAGGCATCAAGGGAGGGAAAAGTACATCTCCACCTGCGTTGTCGTCGAGATAACCCATGTTCGGGAGATCAAGGGTGAATGTGCAAGGGACTTTTTGGGCATCGGTCAGGATGGCGTCAATGTTGTAGTACGAGCCCATTTTCCCTAGACCAAGCAATCAATTAAGGAGAAGGCTGCCAGAGGAGTGCTGTGTCTTGAAGACGAGACACTACGTGAGAACGCGTCCTGGGAGTAAATTCTTAGGCGATGAAAGTTCGACCCAGAACTTGCATAGCCCAAGCGGCCGAGAAATTTCCCTTTAGCCGTGTCTATTCTCGTACCTGCAGCTATAGACGATTCTTTCGCAACAAAAATCTATCAGGAAAGCACGACTGGTAAATCAAGAGGAGCTGCAGATCAATGAAAAACGTTCATGATTGCTCGTAGTTCTACAGCATGATTTGACGCGTGAAGAATTGGAAGCGGATTGTGGCAGTGCTGCTGCATCTCTACAGACATAGACGGTTACTCAGCGTTGTCGACTGGCAATCCCAATTCTTGTCTCCATTAGTACAGACACCCCTACTTAGCGGG
>QKZZ01001861.1:0-13246 GCA_003521265.1 Cetradonia linearis
GCAATCCATGATTGAAAATTTGATGATTTTTTTGTATAGGATGTCGCTGGGCCCTCGGCCGGAGGTGTCGTCGGGCCGGGATAACTTCTATAGGGCTGAGCGGCAATCAATCCTTACACCCCCTGATGATTGGTACTGGCGTAGTGCTGACAAGGCATTGGCGGTGGTAAGATGTTACATTGTGGCTGGAAGTTGAATATTGTTTGTAGCATCGGCGACTTTTGGACGTATGCACCATGGGTCCTGTAAGATATTGGGCATTGGGTTGGGCCTGAAGATGTTCGGTAGGAATATGCGTCCATACGAGCCCCCGAGATTTGGGCTGCAGCGCACGGAGCCTGATTATGCATAGCTCTATGTGTCCCTGCAAGCCATTGCTTGCCATTTTCAACGCTAGTTGAAGCTGAATAGCCCCTGTCTGGGCAAGAATGAAGCCGAGAGGGAAAAAGAACGGCGACGCCTGGGGATGATGGTCCGACCCTGCATTGTTATCTTCAAGCGAGAAGACATCGCTCGTGTAAGTGTACGTTGCTCAGCTGACTCGTTCAGCCTTCTGGTATCTTGCCCAATCAGGCCTTGAGCCGTGCTTTAGGTGCATTACTGTGCCCCATGCAGAAAATGCAAAGTGAACGTGGAATGCCAGAAGTACAGGCACGTGGAAACGACAAACTATCCGACGCAACGCAATAAGCCCCACAAAATCGCAATAGTTGCTGATAGCGAGGCGAAGTCTGGTGCGAGCTAATTCATTTCCAGCTCATGTAGCATGACAGCTGGAATTTAAATGTCCCCGAAGAACGCTATGTAGTTCGCACGCTGTTATTATCCGTAGCCTAGGTGCAGGCCAGATCGGTAATCTCCTGAGAAGCGAGCATCGAAGAAACTCTCCTATTGAACACGCAATCAGAAAATAGCCGTTGCAAATGCTTTCTAAGAGCTTGCTTGAGCGTCAGCTCCGTCATTGTGAGTTGTTACGTCATGTATAACATCCTGCTAGTGTGCGTATGTTACGAGAATGAATCTAGAGCGTAAAGTGAAAGGCTTGCAATCACTTGTTCCCATGACTAAGGTAGTTGCACTGGATATTGTGGGAGTGCCCGCGGATTAGCTCGTGAATCACTGGCATTAGTGCACATTTAGCTCCCATCAAATGCTTTTATATCATATACAGCAACTATAACAGGCTCCGGGAAGTTCAGTTGAAAGGAACGATCGCGAGATGAAGACTGGTAGAGGGACAATGTGACCTTGGTTTCCGTTGAGGGAAATTATACCGCAATTGGCTTTATCAACACAATTTGAGAAGATGTTGGATCTTATCAATGTTGCAGCGGATCGAGACTCTTGCCCATGTGACCATTCTCCACCAAGCTGTTTTCCCAAATTTGACCTTTCCATAACCCATCCTATCTTATTACATCATTCCGATATGACTGCGTTGTAATAGTTGGCCACACTAGAATGTCGTTTTCTTCACGAAGATCTTGACACCTTTCGATTCGGGCCTAGGAGAATGGTGATGAGAGTCGACAGCCATCTCCGTATCCCACGCATCGGAGTCAAACAACTCAAGATCGAAACGGGTCACCAGTGCAGGTATAAGCATGTAAAGCTCAGCGTTTGCGAGACTGTCGGGAGGTCAGGTTTAGTACTGAGCCAATAACTTGCAAAACAATAACTTACGTAAGTCCAGCACATCCACGCGTTCCCTTGGAGTATGGTACAAGGTTGTGTTCAAGACGTTGGCGCTGCGTTTCGTTAAGGTTCATCCAGCGTTCGGGCCTGAATTCGTGCGGATTAGGGTAGACGTTAGGGTCGATTTGAAGGAAGATGGGAGTCATGCTACAAATTGTCTGCCGAATGTTAGTTGATAGCTGGAAAAGGTCAGATGGAGGATGTGGTGGAAGTGTAATATATTCGAGGTCAAAGTCTGTGCGGACCAAGAGAAGTGCAGAAATGTAGTCCGTCAAGAGCAATACTCACACCAGCCGGAATCTCCCATTCATTGAAGTACAGAGGGCGGTCGCGCGGAACACGTTGGTGTCGGGCAATTTTGCCAGTACGAAGCCTAGGCTTGCGGGTCAGTAATGTTCAGTTGGTTTAAAAGAATCTGGGTGTTGACAAACCTCAATGCTTCTTTTACGCACCCAGTCTAGTGCAATTCAGTCAGCCCTGGTGTGCCATAGTTCTAGAGCAAAGACCACTTACTAGATACGGAAGCGCTTCTAGTTGCCGTAAGGACGGTGCTGGAGAGTCTATGGTCGGTATGACAGTGCGAAGCTCCTCTCGTAGTCGGCTCAGGACCTCCGGATTTGCCAACAGGCAATATATGAAAGCTGTAATTACTTGCGAAGTGCTTTCGCCTCCGGCTCCAACCATGGCACCGGCTTCTTGAATGATACGAATGGTTCCTTTCTCCTCTGGAGGGAGATGGGGGCTGTTGATAAGCTCATGGAAGATAGTTCGATGACCTGCTTGCTCATAAAATTCGTCGTTTTTCCTTTTCTCCATACGCCCAACTGGTCCCTCTACCTCCTAGGTTCTTGATCAGCTGTAATTACATTGAGAGCTAGGGAGATGGTGAGGATCTGCAAGTCTGAAGTAATGCTAAATCTTCTCTCACTAGCGTTGCATGAAAGTAGGAATGGAAATTACTCACTCTGTGCCAGACTTCGAAATGTTTTGCAGCCGGATCAACGCTCGCCCGAATCCATCCAGGAGCTCCTCGAACCACTGGCATCCACCAGGAGGGGAGATAGCGGGCCCTTAATCCTGCCTTCAACCCCTGCTGGTGTTGTGTCCAGTTTTCAATGGCAAAATCGGGCTTGTCGATAAGTCCTCCGCTCTCGGCAAAGCAATACTCCCCAACAACGTCTGCAGCAAAGCATTTCGAAGCATTGCGGAGATTAATGGGCTGTCCTGTTTTTCCATACTCCTCTAACCGATAGCACAATTTGTCTATCATTCCTTGAATTACCGATTCTAAGGCGTAAATCTTTTGTTTTGAAAAGAAGGGCATAAGAGCTGCCCGCCTTTTCCGATGAATGTCATGGTCAATTGTTCCTACTACGGATCCAGGATTGGCAAATTGATGGGCGGTGAATGGATCCTTATTCCATGTTCCTTGGAAATTATTCAATTTATAGTAGAAGTCATTATCGTCAATGTGGAGCTCGTGTGGACTGATGCGAACGATGGGACCTGCATTCGAAATGTTAGCACATGCACTCCTAGCAGAACACGATAGTTCATGAAGCTTGTGCTTATGAAATAATATCAATATGGACTCGCATTATTGACGTTATTGATCGCCGATGGAGCTTAGACTTCGATCACCTCAGCGGATTTGATAGAATTTCAATTGATGTGTAAATGAAATGGAAGCTGCGGGCAAGAGCGTTTGAATAGCTTACCGTATCGTTGATGCATCTCCCTGATCTTCCAAAGATATTCATAGTTCCGGTACGCTTCATAATATGATTCATACTTGCGAGTCAAGGCTGCAAGTTTGGGACCAGGGAACTTGGCAAGCGGACTCAGGTAAAGACGATAAATGGCCAGGCCAGCTCCGTAGAGAATAGCAACTGCTATAGGTAACCAGAAGATGGTCAAGACACTGTATTGTATGACGCCGAGCATCGTTGCTATCGCGTTATTTGTTCAATAGTTGATCACAAGAGGGAGAAGTTGTAACGAGTCGAAAAGGTCAATCTAAGGATTGCTATCCACGCTGGGGGAAATGGTGTTGACGAAGGAATAGCAACAGACTAGAAAATGACGAAAAAGCTGGGGTTACCTTGAAGAGGGATTACTACATCCCATCACGATGTTACGTAGTCAAGGCCGTCTGACATGCATAATACTAGCATGCATGCCAAGACCCGAACTAGACTAAGCTGCACATCGGAAGATTCTAGAAGACAAATAATAAGCGTATCGCCTTTGTTGACGAGTCGCCTTCAAACATGCTCTGATAGTGGAGTCTGTCAGACAGAAAGAGCATTCTTTGACCGAATTTTGCATTTGTTAGACGAACATCTGGGTAATTCGTCAATGCCACACCGCCCTCCAGCGATAAACTTCAGGTCAGGATTTCAGCCTGCATGACGCAGTTGGTACTTAGGAAGCAGCCGGCAGAAGCGATCGAAGAAGTCTCGTGTCAGCGGGCCCAAATCGTGTAATCCACCACGCGCTTCTTACGCGACTACGCTGCGCCGTGGGTTGATAAGCGAGCGCTACATATGAGCCGAAGGGCAAGTATGCACCATGACTGGAATTGTACACGAACATTATCATATGATAAACCTTTGAAGCAAAATTCAGCGCTGTTGGCGAGAACTGTGAATTGGAGAAAGGCTGCCTGGTGTAGGCCTCGCGACAGCCAGAGATTAACAGGTTGGTCGTATTGCACATGCTTGTGGCCATTCATGGGTACAGCTCAATGGAGCTAAAATAACGCAGGGAATGCCTCAATCAAGCTAGGACTAGACGTACATGCATCACATGTGATTTCTGTATTCTTCTAGATTACGGTGTATGCTTTTGTCCTGGACGTTCTCTCAATAACCTGGTAGCGGCCGATGTACATAGGTTCGTTTGAGGCGCATTGTGATAGCATAATCGAACGATGTTGAGACAGTAACTGGTACCACACACGTACTATGGCGCATGCATTGGTTGCGTGTCTTCGTTTTAGACATGTGCATTCGTCATGGGAAAAGGGGTAAGCGTGTCCTCTTTCCAGCAGTCTTTCTCACGCAATACGGAGTACGCTTATTCAAGCTGTATCAAGTGAATTTTCCCACGACTAACCACAAATCTTACGCTTGGCGGTCTGCTAACGACGGATCGTGGCGTTATGCTTTTCTCGGCGTGTAAGCACTATCAGTGGCCACCAGAACGTTCCTTTCGCGCCACTAAATATCAGGCATATTACTCATAGTCAAGATGAATCGTCGGTATTGCCTCTATTCGCTGTCATCATGATCAGGAATCAATGGAACGCTCCGTAAGCGTCCAAGGTTGCTGGCCTCCGAAACCTCCGGGTGTTCTAGCAGCCCTACACCGATATCGAACTCGAGCATCTCCTCCTTTCTCCCATTATAGTTCCCACGAATCGGTCTAATGTTTCGCTGCTGCTGCATTGTTCTCGTTTATACTGCTACAGAACAGGTAGTAGGTGCGAAAGGATTCTGTTGGGGTCGCTGTTTGCACTGTAACTGGTTCTTTGCCAAAAGTTGCAGGTCAACTATTCGTAGTTCAAACAATGTGGGCCTGGTGCTGCACTCATGGTTTCCTCCTGTCTCAGTCACGGACTGAGGATTGATGTGTTTCTACCAAATCAAGAGACAGCCAGGATGCGCTCCTGTCAAAGCTTACGACCCAGCCCTATGGTTATTCGGCGCCTAACTGGCTGTACCTGCTGAGCCCACGTTCTTCAATAAGCGATAGAGCATCTAATCTTCAGGCCTTCTTAAAGACTCATCCGTATCATTCGCACTAAGCTAAGACGTGAACCCTGTTCCATCAAACTCCCTTGCGAGTTCTCGACGATAGGGTTCGGTTGGGCAACCCCTTCTCCATTCCTTATCCACTAACACTCACTTGGCGGGTGTCTTTGCTGATGTGTTTGGCCGTCTCAGCTCCCAATCTTAGAGGTAGCTGTGCAAGAAAGATAGGTAAAGGGTGCCCATCACAAGTCTCGCGCCATGGAGAGTTCCACAAGGTGCTCCACACCACCATAGAAGATACACACCGCCTACTGTTTAATTCCTACAAGTGTAAGCATGGCTTATCGGGCCTCCCGAATCTCACTCAGCCTAGCCGTTGATGCAGGGAAGTGGTAGGAAGATGTGAGATCGAGGTATCAGAGCGCCTTCAGGCTCCAACCCGAGAGGATCTACGTGGCTGATATCAGCTACGAGGGATAATGGAACTCCACCTCCACCAGCAGCTTCAAGGAGGATTATGATTATGTGTTGATGCATGTTGAAGCTAATACCATTCCATCAGGGTCCCTTTATCCGAGGGTAAGATACGTGAATAGCTGATAAACGTCTGCTCGACCGCTCGATGACAGAAATAGGAATGACAAGGCGATTTCTCACGCTAGCATATTATCCACGTTTATGTTTACCGCTGAAACTACTAATGACCGAGGCTTTGAGGTCGTTTGGGCTGTCAGCCATACGAGTCATCACTCTCCTTCAATTTTATAAAGACTGTAGCTAAATCAGATTATTACCGGTCAATATTATTTGTTTCCCTCGCTCTCTATACCTTATTACATAATGACTATACGAAATCACGTTGTCCTCTTTGGGGACCAAACAGTCGATCCATGCCCTATCATTAAGAATCTATATCGCCTGTCTAGAGATTCCATCACGCTTCAAGTCTTCTTCCAACAGAGTTATGACGCGGTCCGACAAGAAATTGCAGCCTCGGAACACTCTGATCGCGCCCTGTTTCCCTCGTTCGACTCAATCTTAGGCTTGGCCGAAGCATACTCGCAAAGTGAAAGGCATAACGAAGCTGTGTCAACGATTCTACTTTGTATAGCCCAGTTAGGTTTACTATTAACGTAAGTATTCCTGCCTGGGGCCTATACATGGAAGCTGATCTCTATGATTTCACTTAGACATACGGACCAGGATGACTCTACTTTCGACGTCAGTCCCTCGAAAACATACTTGGTCGGATTATGCACTGGTATGCTGCCGGCGGCTGCTAGGGCAGCCTCCAGCTCCATCAATCAGCTGCTCAAGTTAGCCCCGGAGATAGTCCTTGTCTCCTTGCGTTTGGGTCTAGAAGCATATCGTCGATCAGCACAGATTGAGAGGTCGACTGAAAGCTGGGCGTCTGTTGTGTCCGGCATGACTCCTCATGAACAGCAAGAAGCTCTCGATCAATTTCACCAAAATTTCGTATGAGCCCAATCTCTTGGGTGTTCCACAGGGTACTGACTTTTCCTATAGACGATACCCACGACTAAGCAGGCATACATTAGTGCAGCATCAGAATCGACGGCGACCATTAGTGGACCACCCTCCACGCTAGCTTCTCTATTTTCGTTATCAGATTTGTTCAGAAAAGCACGCAGAATTAAGCTACCGATCACTGCTGCGTTCCATGCCCCTCATCTATGGGTCCCTGACGTAGAAAAGATCATCGGACCTTTGTCGAGCAGCGATGAATTTAACCTCAGAAATGATGTTGTCATTGTTTCGACAAGGTCTGGGAAGCCCATCACAGCCAACACCCTTGGCGAGGCTTTGCAGCACATAATCTTGGACATCCTTCGAGAACCTATGCGGTGGTCGCAAGTTGTTGAAGAAATCATCCCTAGTCTGACAAATCAGGATGCAATTCTAACCAGTATTGGTCCTGTACGCGCGGCCGATAGTCTTCGGCAGCGAATGAGCAGCGCAGGTATCAAAGTCGAGAAGAGCGGCGGGATGCAACCATTACGGTCATCGCATACTGAGAATCGCTCGAGTGACATCGCGATTGTCGGCTATGCGGCCCGGTTACCGGAAAGTGAAACTCTTGAAGAGACCTGGAAAATCCTTGAAGAGGGCAGAGACGTCCATAAGAAGGTAAGTTTAGAAGAACTCGGAGACAACCGAGCTGACTTTAGTAGATTCCTGGCGATCGATTTGATGTGGACACTCATTGCGATCCGTCGGGTAAACTCAAGAACACGAGTTATACCCCATATGGGTGCTTCTTGGACCGTCCTGGCTTTTTCGATGCAAGGCTCTTCAACATGAGTCCCCGCGAGGCGGCGCAGACCGATCCAGCCCAACGGTTGCTTCTCTTAACCACCTACGAGGCTCTTGAGATGGCAGGTTACACTCCTGATGGAACTCCATCAACGGCTGGAGATAGAATTGGTACATTCTTTGGACAAACACTCGACGATTACCGCGAAGCGAATGCATCGCAAAACATCGAGATGTACTATGTCTCAGGTGGTATCCGAGCCTTCGGCCCAGGTCGGCTCAACTACCACTTTAAGTGGGAGGGTCCATCTTACTGTGTCGATGCCGCCTGTTCTTCTAGTACCCTGTCGATTCAGATGGCAATGTCATCACTCCGGGCGTACGAATGCGATACCGCAGTCGCTGGTGGAACTAATGTCCTCACGGGAGTTGATATGTTTTCAGGTCTTTCACGTGGAAGTTTTCTATCACCCACGGGGTCATGTAAAACCTTTGACAATGATGCCGACGGCTATTGCCGAGGAGATGGGGTGGGTAGTGTAATTCTAAAGCGTTTGGATGATGCAATTGCCGATGGAGACAACATTCAAGCTGTCATCAAATCGGCCGCCACAAATCATTCAGCACATGCAATCTCTATAACTCATCCCCACGCCGGAGCTCAGCAAAAGCTCATGCGACAGGTCTTACGGGAAGCAGACGTCGAGCCGAATGAGATAGATTATGTGGAGATGCACGGAACGGGCACCCAAGCCGGGGATGCCACCGAATTTTCGTCCGTCACAAACGTCATTTCGGGTCGAACAAAGGACAATCCTTTGCACGTGGGTGCTGTAAAGGCAAACTTCGGGCACGCTGAGGCGGTAAGGCTGTCATTTGAACTTTTGCTGGCTATGTTCAGACGCTGACGAAGTGCATTCAGGCGGCTGGCACAAATTCCTTAGTAAAGGTTTTGATGATGATGCGGAAGAACGCCATACCGCCGCACATTGGTATCAAAGGCCGTATCAACGAAAAGTTCCCACCATTGGACAAGATCAACGTTCGTATCAACCGCACAATGACGCCATTCATAGCTCGGCCAGGAGGCGACGGGAAGAGGCGAGTACTACTCAACAACTTCAACGCAACCGTAAGTCTTCATTGGACCCTAATAACAATAGCAAAGCTGAGTATACTCTCATAGGGCGGCAACACAAGTCTTCTATTAGAAGACGCTCCAAGAATTGTCGTGCAGGGACAGGATCCCCGCACCACTCACGTAGTAGCTATCTCGGCCAAAACCTCCAACTCGTTCAAACAGAATACCCAACGTCTTCTGGAATACCTGGAAACAAATCCTGAGACACAATTACAGGACTTATCTTATACCACTACCGCGCGACGCATGCATCATGTCATACGCAAGTCATACGCAGTTGATAGTACGGACGAGCTCGTTCAATCACTGAGAAAGGATGTCGAAAAAGCATCAGAGCCCGGTGCCACTGCTGAGCTCTCGTCCGCGATCTTTCTATTCACCGGCCAAGGCTCGCAATACCTTGGTATGGGACGGCAGTTGTTCCAGACTAATACTGCTTTCCAGAAGAGCGTTTCAGAGTTTGATAGCATCTGTGTCAGACAAGGTCTGCCATCGTTTAAATGGGTAGTAACCTCCGATACTTCAGATGAGCGAGTCCCCAGCCCCAGTGAGTCTCAATTAGCTCTAGTCGCAATTGCGCTAGCACTTGCTTCCCTTTGGCAATCGTGGGGAATCACGCCCAAGGCAGTCATTGGCCACAGCCTGGGTGAATATGCTGCTCTTTGTGTTGCTGGTGTCCTTTCGGTCAGCGACGCGCTTTACCTTGTGGGCAAACGGGCGGAGTTGATGGAGAAGAAGTGCATCGCCAACAGCCATGCCATGTTAGCTGTGCAATCTGGCCCAGAACCTATCCAGCAGATCATCTCCGATAGGCACTTGCCGTCCTGCCAAATTGCCTGTCTCAACGGCCCAAATAGCACAGTCGTGAGCGGCTCGCTTGAAGATATCCACTCGTTAGAGGAAAAGCTGGGCGCGATGGGAACCAAGAAAACCTTGCTAAACCTCCCATTCGCGTTCCATTCGGTGCAGATGGATACCATCTTGGAAGACATTCGCGCTCTTGGGCAGAATGTGGAGTTTCGGAAGCCCACAGTTCCAATTGCGTCGACACTTCTGGGCACCTTAGTCCAGGACCAAGGGATCATTAACGCCGAGTACTTGATGCGACAAGCGAGGCAGCCTGTTAAATTCCAAGAAGCTTTGGAAACCTGCAAAGCTGCTGGCATCGCCAGTGATGACAGCTTATGGATCGAAGTAGGTCCACATCCTCTGTGTCACGGAATGGTGCGATCGACGCTGGGGTTGAGCCCAACGAAGGCCCTACCATCACTCAAGCGGGCCGAGGACTGCTGGTCGACGATTTCCAGGAGCATCGCCAATGCTTACAACAGTGGCGTGAAAGTGAACTGGGTCGAGTATCATAGAGACTTCCGGAGTGCTCTCAAACTCTTGGAGCTGCCTTCCTACGCTTTCGATCTGAAGAACTACTGGATTCAACACGAAGGGGACTGGTCTCTGCGGAAAGGCGAAACAACCCACACTGCTGCGGCACCTCCACAAGCAAGTTTCTCCACCACATGCCTACAGGTCGTCGAGAACGAGACGTTCACACAGGATAGTGCCTCGGTGGTATTCTCATCACAGCTTTCAGAGCCGAAGTTGAATACTGCGGTTCGAGGTCATCTCGTTAATGGCATTGGCCTGTGTCCAAGCTCTGTTTACGCTGATGTGGCCTTTACAGCAGCGTGGTATATCGCGTCTCGCATGACACCATCTGATCCGGTACCGGCGATGGATTTGTCAAACATGGAAGTGTTCAGGCCCCTCATTGTGGACTCGAACGAAACTTCTCAGCTTCTCAAAGTATCGGCATCCAGAAACTCCAACGAGCAAGTGGTCAATATCAAGATCAGCTCTCAAGATGACAAAGGACGTCAAGAACATGCTCATTGTATTGTCGAGTATGGTGACGGTCATCAATGGATGGACGAATGGCAGAGAAATGCTTACCTTCTTGAATCAAGGATCGACAAGCTTACACAGCCCAGCTCGGCTGGTATCCACAGGATGCTGAAAGAAATGATCTACAAGCAATTCCAAACTGTGGTGACATACAGCCCGGAATATCATAATATTGATGAGATATTCATGGACTGCGACTTGAATGAAACTGCAGCAAATATCAAGTTCCAGTCTACTGCTCGAAATGGCAAGTTCATATACAGCCCCTACTGGATTGACACGATAGCCCATCTCGCTGGTTTCATTCTCAACGCCAACGTGAAGACTCCTACAGACACTGTCTTCATATCTCACGGCTGGCAGAGCTTCCGTATCGCAGCCCCACTGTCCGATGAGAAAGCCTATCGCGGTTACGTGCGTATGCAGCCATCTAGTGGGCGCGGTGTTATGGCTGGGGATGTGTACCTTTTTGATGGTGATGAAGTTGTCGTCGTTTGCAAGGGTATCAAATTCCAGCAGATGAAGCGCACAACACTCCAAAGTCTGCTAGGCGTTAGTCCAGTTGCAACTCCGGTATCAAGAGCAGTCACCGTCAAATCGACAAGACCAGCCCCGGTGACTGTGAAAAAGGCGGTGGCAACCGAAGGCCCCAGCGTAGGGTTCTCGAAAGTCCTTGACACCATCGCGTCTGAAGTCGGCGTTGACATTAGCGATCTCAGTGATGACGTGAAGATCAGTGACGTCGGCGTCGACTCTTTACTCACGATCTCCATTTTAGGAAGACTTCGGCCAGAGACTGGATTGGATCTCCCAAGCTCATTGTTCATCGAACATCCGACTGTAGCGCAGCTCAGAGCCTTTTTCGTTGACAAGATGGATGTGCCTCAAGCCATTATCAACGATGATGCTAGCGATGATTCCTCCGAGGATGAAGGTCCAGGGTTTTCAAGGTCTCAAAGCAATTCGACCATCTCAACCCCAGAGGAGCCGGATGTTGTACAGATCCTCATGTCCATAATCGCTCGTGAAGTGGGAGTGGAGGAATCAGAGATCCAACTCTCCACTCCATTCGCTGAGATCGGCGTTGACTCGCTCCTGACCATTTCCATCCTAGATGCTTTCAAGACAGAAATCGGGATGAACCTATCCGCGAATTTCTTCCACGAGCATCCCACTTTTGCAGACGTCCAGAAA
The DNA here is from genome assembly GCA_003521265.1 of Cetradonia linearis. Taxonomy (NCBI): domain Eukaryota; kingdom Fungi; phylum Ascomycota; class Lecanoromycetes; order Lecanorales; family Cladoniaceae; genus Cetradonia; species Cetradonia linearis. The sequence goes on from QKZZ01001861.1 coordinate 11,962, forward strand.
GCGCTTGGTGTCCCATCAACACCTCAGAAACCTCTTGATCTGCCCCTTCATCGCCTTGAACAAGTCCGAGAGTCATCAAAGCAAACCCTGAGAGCTAAATCCGTTCTCCTCCAAGGCCGCCCCGAAAAAGGCAAACCAGCACTCTTCCTCCTCCCCGACGGCGCCGGCTCCCTATTCTCCTACATCAGCCTCCCCTCTCTGCCCTCCGGCCTACCTGTCTACGGCCTGGACTCGCCCTTCCACCTCAACCCTTCCGACTACACCATCTCCTTCAGCGCCGTCGCATCCATCTACATAACCGCCATTCGCGCCATCCAACCCAAAGGCCCCTACATGCTCGGCGGCTGGTCCCTCGGCGGCATCCACGCATATGAAACAGCCCGCCAGCTCATCGAGCAAGGGGAAACCATCTCAAACCTTATCATGATCGATAGTCCCTGCCCCGGCACCCTCCCGCCTCTTCCGGCCCCTACCCTTTCACTCCTTGAGAAAGCGGGAATCTTTGACGGATTGTCGACTTCCGGCGCGCCTATTACTGAACGCACCCGACTCCATTTCTTAGGCTGTGTTAGGGCGCTGGAGAACTATAAGGTCACTCCCCTACCCGCCGGCAAAAGCCCAGGAAAAGTCACTGTCATCTGGGCACAAGAAGGCGTGTTGGAGGGAAGGGAAGAGCAAGGGAAGGAGTATATGGCTGCTACCTCATCCGGAGATCTTAACAAGGACATGGATAAAGCGAAGGAGTGGTTGACGGGGAAGCGGACGAGTTTTGGACCGAGTGGATGGGATAAGCTGACGGGGACGGAGGTGCTGTGTCATGTTGTCAGTGGAAATCACTTCTCTATTATGTTTCCGCCTAAGGTATGTGGATGATCCACCTTTCTCTTTACTTGATGAAGATACTTGTTACTAATTTTGATGGTGATTAGATTGCAGCCGTTGCTAAGGCCGTGGCTACGGGTCTTCCGCAGAAATGGATATAAAAACTTGCCTGGCTCTTCTTTCTTTTTCGTTTTCGATACCTCATTCCGTTTTATCGTGTTTTAATAGAAGCAAAGATGCGGATTGGATTGGTGTTGGTGTTGGGCTTTTCTCTTTCTCACGTCGCAGGACTTAGAAGATTGATGAAATACACATGCATGTACCTAGACCGTATCAAATCAGATTCTTTGTTATATATGATGCATGCACATCCCATCCATCACTACTTCGAAGAAAATTCTCAAGATGGGACTACTTTAATCCAGCGCTACCGCAGCCTCCGCAATAAAAGAAACTCTTCTAT
>QKZZ01001865.1:0-17441 GCA_003521265.1 Cetradonia linearis
GGAATGGGGAGTTGGGCCCAAGCGTGAAAGATTTCAGAGGCCTGTGATTGTGTTAGTTTGGTGAGATGGCGAAGGGAAGGCGGTGTTGATGGCGATGCGGAAAGGCTGCATTTGCCGTACGCCGACGTACTTCTGGTCCTGGGCGGCCTTGTAGCTGGGCTTTGATCTTCCACGGTAGATTGGGCTTGCCGTACTCGCGTAGGATGACGTTGTTGCAGGCGGTGTAGATATCTTCAGTGTCGAGGAGGAGGCCATCCATGTCGAAGAGGCATGCGCGAACGCGCGGGAATCTGGATGGTGGTATATTGATCAGTACGGAAGACAGATTCCAAATACTATGGTATATCCGTAGATGGAGCAGCGCATGCAGACTCACTCAGGATTTGCCATAATCATGATTGCGGTGTTCTGTCGGCAACACGTCTCTTTTGCGAAGGGGACTGGAATTTATGATTATGTTTTGTGACAGTGAAATGAGTCGCGAAGTGCGTAGGGAGCATCGGCTACTATGTCCCACGATGCAATTGGCTAGTTGAAAAGAAGGGAGGTTGAGATACAGGCGGGCTGGATAAGTGGTTCCCAACAGGAGCAAGACAAAGTAAGAGCGCAGGTTGTTTATCTTCTGACGAAAAGACTTATCAACGAATGCAGAATTGAAGGAAGGGGTCAGCAGGGGGGCTGTATGGCATCATATACTCTTCATCCTCATCGGCAGGACGATGTTAGCCATGTCAGCGATTTTCTAGCTTCAATATCATTCTTGATTTTTTAAGTCAGTCATAGCTTTTCCCCAAAAATTCCCACAATTTCCGTATATCGCATGACGCATGCAAGTCTTGCAAGCTACTACTGACTACATGTCACTAGTCGCTCGCACGTTGCGCCCTGCAGCCCGCAGAGTCTCCACTTGCCAGGCTCGAATGGTGTAGGGTGTAAGATGTAGGGTGGTAGGGTGGTAGGGTGGTAGGGTCGAAGGGTTGTAGGGTTGTAGGGTTGTAGGGTGGACTTCTCGATATACTCTCTCGATACTCTCTTGATACTCTCGTCCCCAAGAATCCTCTGGCTGCATATCATGCCGGTAGAAGGGGGAGGGGATCAGCAGGTGGCCAACCGACTGACTGGGCCAAGTCATACACCGAATCGTAATCACAGAAAATTAAAGGGTAAAACGATCGAAGGACGGGAAGAGCATGGGGATTAGGGATTAGGGATTAGGGATTAGGGAAGAAAGACTCGAACCGTCGAACGTTATCAACGCGTCAAGCGACAGCCGCAACTTCCTACTCCACCATCCACCATCCGTCCATCCACTACTAGATCGGTACTTTGTAACCTCACTACGACATGCCTAGTATCCCAAAGTAGTAGTACAACCCTTCACTTCCTCTTTCCTCTCTACAAGGGCCCCTTACTCTTACTTTTCACCTTCTTATTTATAGCCACAGTCTGAGAGCTAGAACAGTAGATCTAGTCCTACCCCTCGACCCTGCCCCAGACCAGACAGACCATCATGTCTTCCCCAACAGATGCGCCACTCCCCAGCGAATCTGCTCCCGCCGTTAGTCCACGTTTTACTCCACACGAAGAGGCTGTAAGTTCTGTCATCCTACATCCTAGTTGTATACGCCCTCCATACAGCCCCCGCCCTTGCATCTTCCGCCTCTAACATCTGATCTCGATCCTCTGCTTCCTGCACGTCCCGGCTCCTACACCCATGTACGCCCAACGCGGCTCTTCCTCTCCTTCGGGTTTTCTAGCTTAGGCCCCTTCTCCAGGCCTCGTCAATATGTCAAGACCATCCAGATCTTCCCTCTACTCTCACCGCCTCCTACACCATGCACATCGAATGCCGCTCTTCTCCGCCCCAGCACTGTGACATACCGCCGCTTCCGTCCCTTCCATCCTTCCGCCTAGCTCAGGCCTCCCCAGTCAACTAACCTCTACCCGAAATTAGACCCTCCTATCCGAATCCAACGCCCAAAAATCCGCCGCCAATACCCTCTTCTCGAGATCAGACTATTCGCAAGCCATCTCCTCCTACGACGCCGCACTAGCTTCCTGCCCCAATTACCTCGACTACGAAACCGCCGTCCTAAAATCCAACATCTCAGCCTGTCATCTCAAGCTCTCCGAATGGAAAGAAGCCGTCGAGAGCGCGACAGCCGCGCTAGAAGCCCTGCAGCATTTACAAAGCGAGACAAATGAAAGCAAAGAGGGCGAGGAAGAGACCGGCGTCGTCGAAATCACAGGCTCGGATGCCGAAGCAGAAGCTGCACAAGTCCAGGAGCTAGATCTCAGTGATAAGAGAAAAGAAGATATCCTCCGCATCCGCTGCAAAGCCCTCATGCGTCGCGCGCGCGCAAAATCCCACCTCGGTGGCTGGGCTGATTTGCAAAGCGCAGAGGACGACTACAAAACCCTTTCTTGTATTACAGCGTTAGGAGCTGTGGATCGGGGAATCGTGCAGAAAGCGTTGAGGACGTTGCCGGAGAGGATTCGGGAGGCGAGGGAGAAGGAGATGGGTGATATGATGGGGAAGCTGAAGGAGTTGGGGAATGGGATATTGAAGCCTTTTGGGTTGTCGACGGAGAATTTTAAGATGGTTAAGGATGAGAGATCGGGGGGGTATAGTATGAATTTCAATCAGGGTGGGTGAAGGGGTTGGGTCGGGGGATGCACCTTAGCTTATGTGAGCAGTAGCTGCAGATGTTTGTTTGCTCGTTGACATATGTAGTGTTAGCGGTCAGAAGCCTTTCAGTCAAAGATCATCCCATAGAACCAGCCATAGAACCAGCTATACAGATGATGCATAAATTGCATTAGCACGAATCCCTATCTAGAAATAGTAAAAATTGGGGTAATCACCCATATCGCCAGCTCCTCATCTCGTCGTCAGCGTAACAAGATATCCATGCCAGTGCACAATATCTACAGAAAGGAATCCAAAGAGAAATGGTTTGAACATAATAAGCACGCTCTATTTAGTGTTGTTGTTGTTGTTGTTGTTGTCGCTGACACCGACCACTTTCAGTCATCATGACGTCGTGACAGCGTAGCCAAAATTTCGCTGACGCCCAACGACCACTGTTGGTCATTTTTGATATGACAGTTTAGCTAGGGGCCGTGTATATGTAAGATTTGTTGCTGACACCAATCACTTCTTGATGGTTGTGATTCCACCGTAGTGTATGTAGAAATAAAACATACGGTATTGGCCCTTGCATCCAATATTACTGGTCTCATTCTTTCTCTCCAATGCTGGCCGCTGACTGCGTTCTAATCAATTGTGAGGATGTCTGCGGCCGACCGTGAATGAATGAATGAGCGAGACACGAGATTGAAATGAGGAGTGCAAAGGGTGGATATGTATGTTGATGATGCTGAATGAGAACATGGGTAGAAATTGGCGGGATGAGGAAAGTATTTGGTATTGATGCTGCTTTTGTACAGTCGGGCGAGCAGGTGAGTCGCTAGGTGGGAGATGCATGGTGATTATGGGGTTCGATTGATGCATGGATAACGGTTAAGTATGATGTAGACCTGGCCGGAGGCTGGCGAGATCGAAACTATGCATGAAAACTTTTTGAAGATAGAGACATGATGTCGGCGGGCTCGTTTGTGGGTTCATATTCCATTAGTGAGGTACAGTGGACGTTTTGGCGCAGAGAGAGAGAGAGCCTATTGTACAGCGTGGTCTCGGCTCTGTAGCTGTAGTGTGTTGGCTTTGACAATGGTTAATGGGTTGGGCCAAAGATGTCGAAGTTGCTGTCGCAGAAGCCTTCGGTATCAGTCTTACCGTTGCCGTTAATATCGTCCGAATAAGTCGGGTCTGTACCAGATGAGTAACTACTCTGGTGCTGGTGATGGCCGAGATTGTAAGCATGGGGGTGTCCACAGATCTCCCTGGAATGTTCTTCCACCATTTGTGGAAGATTGTAGTTGTTGTGCATTGAAGAGGCCATTGTAGAGGTATATGAACCATCGTCGAAGTCGAGCCCATGGTATTGACCGTTGCTATGGTCAAGCTGGGACTGCTGACTAATGGGAGAACTATGCATAGCTTGGATTTGACTCTGGCCGGTCCTCGCTTGACGAGTAGTGCGAGTAGTAGCTGGAGATCCTAAGCTAATGCCGTTGCTCATAGCTTTTTGTGCAGAGCGGGTCTCACGCCTGGTCTTTCTTGAGGAGGGAGTCGTGCGCGTGATGATCTCGAAGTCATCATCTGAATGATTGTTCTTCTTTGCTTTCTTGCGACGAGGAGGGTCCGGTTTGTTGTCAACAGAGGGGAAGGCTCCATCTTCGTCACTGAACGGATCGTCGGCAGAATTTTCCTCCTCTTCGAACAATACGATCTGTTCGACCTTACGTCCTTTGCCATGACCCTGTTGTCCCATCTGTCTTCGTCCGACTTCAATAGCTATCTTCTTCTGGTCATTTACGCGACGGTTGTTTTTAACTCTCTGTAAAATTTCATCAGTCAATACCTTGAGCTCAACTGGCTACTTGAATTACCTGTGCAGCAAACGTAGGGTCGTTAGCTACCGTACGAGAGTACTCCTCTTCCATCAAATGCTTGCAGATCGTCTTCTGAGTCTAGATACTGGTTAGCAGGTCTCCCATGTATAGGGAAAGCTTGGCTTACTCGGACTGCAATGCAAAGCTCGTCAAATCGATGTTTGAAGGACGAGTACTGATTCATAGCTTTCTTATCGCTCACACCCTGGTATTGAGCGTCCCTACACAATTTCTGCGAGGCAGATTAGTGTTGACCTCATCTTCTATTTGACTGATAACAGGATATGGCTAACGTACCAGCATCTCTACAGCTTTTTCTTGGACACGTTGCATTCTGGTTACCCGAATCTTGTTCCATGTCTTTTTCATCCCTTCATTGTCTTCCGCAGCACTTGCATCAGTCATTGCAGCAATCAAGCGCCGAACTAACGGAGCATCCTCCTCAGGTACAAATGTAGGGAGTTGAACTTCCTCCTCATCATCTTCACTTGTGTTCAAGGTGATGATGGTCTTGCGAGGGCGTTTCCCAGTGCTATCTTCTCGCTTCACCTGCGGCGTTGGAGAACCTTGTGAGGTGACACGACGTGTATTGCTAGCACCAGAGCCGCTTGGTTTGTGCTGAAAGTCACCAAGATGAGTCATGCGAGGTGGAGTGCGAGGTTGTCCGAATTGAGTGTTGACGTTCACAAAAGGTGAACGGAATTGGGCATTTGGTGAATAATGTTGCTGATGTGAATAGACTGGATATGCTTGAGAGCTTGCTTGATTGGAAATTGGATATCCATATGTTTGATTCACAGGACTTCGCATATTACTCTCGTCGAAAGGCTGACGAATGGGGTTGATCATAGTACCTGGTCCACCAGAATATTGGAAAGGATTGAAATTGTTTTGAGCTGGTGGTGTAGCATATGGCACTGTGCTGTAATTGATCAATGATGGTGATGAAGTCTGACAAAGGATGTTTGGGTTGAATTGATTGCGTAAATTTGACCGGTTCCTCAAGTGTTGATTTCTATGGCTTAGCGCGTGTGGTGAGTTAGCGGGGTTTTGGGGTATGCCCTGAACATGGGACAGAGGCGACTGTGAGACGGCCCGCATTTGCTCTAAATGCCATGATTGCTGCATATTTGGACTCCTATCAGCAGAGCGTGGCTGTGTCTCTTGTTTTATATGACTAGGAGTGGGAGCCGGAGTCATCATTGTCAGAGAATCTGGGTTGTTGTCCAAGCCCTGATTGAGTAGGATTCCATCAAGGTTATTGGCTTTCTGATTGGACATTATGCTGTGACCGAGGTCAGAACAGTCAACCAAGTCTTCACAGAATGTGTTTGTCAGAGAATGGCCGCCTTGATTGGCGTCACCAATGGCTTTCTCCATAACATTTAGCTCGCCCTTTTCAAACATATCAGGCATTTTTGCCAAGTATCCCCAGCTGAGGTATCGTTTCCGAGTAATAGTTCAGAGGAAAAATCTGGACGGAGAGATGAGTGTAAGGGAGACAGTCGTGAAGAGCAAACTGCCCAGATTATGGTACTGGCGCTTGGTATAGTCCCTTCAGGAAAATGCTGCCAGAAATGTCTGAGTAGGCCCTAGAAAATTTCGAACAAAAGGAAACTGTCAAAAACTTAGAAGTCTGCCGACATATGAATTTCTAGCTCCAGCAAGCCGTTATCACAGTAGAGGTGTAAGCCGACGTAACTATGAGGGGGCTGCGTGGCTACCAACGAATTGGGGGAGCTGCGTCAACACCAGAGATGCGCGATAGATAAGGTCGAGAGTTTGACACCTCGTGATCGTTACTAAATTTGGTGTGTGAGCCGAGATCAGACAAATGGTGGAGCTTCGAACACCAAGGAGGGTATCCGATGAGTAGGAATGTCCACTAAACAGGGTCTGTTAACAACGGACAGTTCACAAATCAGTATCAAAGCTGTATTGGAAGACTTTCGATATCAAAGATCTGTCGATTTTGGAAGGATTGGTTTAATGTTCACGACAAAGTAGTCAATGGGTATGGTCGAGCCCTTCCCCCAGGATACTGCCAGTCGACGGCCGCTGATCTTTGGCACTGACAGCTACTAAGGCTAGGCGCTGGGATTCAAGCCCTAAGAAAAACCTTGAGATGCCCTCTTAGATAAGAAGCTGTGGTAACGTCCGGTGATGCCCTCCTCAGGAACCGCTCGCAAGCCACCGGGATTTAACTTCCAGAAAGCAGCAGGTTGGTAAAGACGATTGTCCCAAGAGTGGATTTTAAGCAACCTAAGGGTTGCGGAACTCGGTTAGCAAAGGCTCTGACTAGCGCTCGTTAGCTATGCACGATTGGGAGCAGGGAGCACATAAGAAGTTGATCCGGCACCGCTACGTGCGCTCAACCGATCCTTGAATTTGGCATTCATTTCGACTAAAGCCTGCAGAGTATATAGCTGGCAGTCGTAGACAAAATGACAGGCACAGTGTAGTCTGTTCTACTTACCAAAATCGTCCACCAAGATTAAGAAGTCGCTGCGTTCACGGTTCGTCAAAAAATTCCTCTGCAATGCTTGAATGCAAAATGTGTCAAAGCAAAAGTGTTGTAGAAGCGTAATGTGATTGGAGACTGGTGTGTAGATGAAGGATGGGATTGTGAAACTGGGGGAAAATGTAGAGGGTTTTAAACGTTGGGATGTCGATGGAAGCGTGGCACAAGATTACGATTCACTGCGAATGGGCGGTGAAACGCCTCCTGATACCATTGATCAATACCGTATTACCATTGCTCAATAGAGTGTGGCCATTGATCAATAGGGCTACCATTTGAACAATATGTTATGCGCATACGCTCTAATGTTCAATTGAAACCTGTGAATTTGAAGGCCCACGTGCCGTGATGATGATGAGTGGGGCCTGACTTGATTTGTGTGACACAATCCGATGAAGGGTCCAATCTTCCACGCTAATTTCAGAGATCTCGACCACAAAGCTTCACTGATCTCCGGGTCATCCACCAGAGAATAAGTGGAGGTCTAGTATCGACGTAGCCTCGTCAATGGAGCTCAGGGTTGTCGTCTTTTGCCTTGTTGTCCTTTGTCTTCTGAATTGTGGCTGCTGGAACGGTAACCCTGTGCCAGGCTAGGAATTTTCTCTTGAGGAACGAGTTCTGTCTGGAGTGAACCTTATTTAAATCAGATTCAGGCCACGGTGAGTATGACACAGACAGACGGGTCTTTACCAAATCAGTCGGTTTCTTTGAGCGGCGCCTCCCCGATATCATCTAGCTGCGGGAAGACTTCGTATTTTCCTGATCTTTGGAGTGAAGCTCAAGAAAGTGATCGTGCCCTTGAAGTCAAGCTTCGGAAAGCTTTGAACGGGCATGTCGCAACCCGTGCTATTGTTCTGAATTCTTGAGCGAGGCATTGAAGCCGCTGTTAGCCGGACGAAATTTGGCCTGCAGTGAAGCATTTCGAGACCTATTCAGCACGGAAGAAGTTCCTCATGAGGTGAAGATTGACTCGACCTAACTCGGAGACTTATCAGAGACGTACTTGCTGATATGCTGCATCTGAGAATAGAGGAGATACAATACGAATCTCGCTGTGCTCCATGTTCTAACAGCACAAGCAGGGCTACCCATAGATGTCGTGAGCAGGTCCCAGCGTCGGCAGAAAAGACATTTATTAAGGGGATACAAATGATGAGGTTGCTTGTCATAAGCACGAGATGAGGAAATGGCGACCAATTGGACTTCTGTAAGCAGCACCTACCGGAAGAGAGCAGAGGCGCGACAAGGGTAACGTCAAGTAGCCGTCAAAGGACTTTGAAAAGGTCACAGCCATGCTCTCCCGTGAGAATAAGAGAGAGTGTATGTCGCTGATGCTTTCACACCAGCTCCAAGGAGGAAGCTTAGGACTATCGGACATTTGATCTCGGATCGTACATTGGCCACTCAGCTCTAGTGTTAGGAGAACCTATTGCAGGACCTCCTTCACTGCATGACCCGAGAGAGATAACTTTTCCTGGCCGAGGTGAGCACTTTTGGGTGACAAGTCCTAATTGACAATTTTTTTGGGACTTGGAGCAAATCCAGGGCGAAGCCGCGGCATAGTGAAGATGCTTCTGACTGTTAGTTGGCGGTGAATAGCCTGAATGCGAGTGTGGAGGTCGGTAGCTGGATTAGTTCTTAAATTTTAAGACAATCGTACTTCGATTCCTTGCCTGAATTAAACAGCGGTACCCCCATCACATGCTTTTTTCCAAATAGTTCGAGAATGCCCCTAATGTGCACATTTGTCTCAAAGAGATCAACTACTACCTTCTCTTGTTCTGCTTGGATCTACAAAGCTGTGCTTCGAGCTCGTAAACGCTGTATTTCAGAAATCGATGTAAAAAAGGGGGGTGTAGACTGATGGAGAAGAATAGCGCGGCGTCTCTGTGGATGGACGTTTGCGGCCATTATTTTGAGCGTAAGCGTAGATGTGCTTAGACAAAATCAAACCAGTAAAATAATGTAAGGTCAGGTCCATATTTCATGTTGACTGACCATCTGGTACTCAGTATGAAAGACGTTCTTAGGGTTCTTCTCCGGAGGTGACGTTGAACGCCAAGAGAGCTAGCGTAATGTTGAGGTGAATCACAAGGCTAGAGGCCACGTGCTCTATGCTATCATTGCAGCCGTGACCATTTCTGTAGAGCATTAAGCAAAGCTCATACAGATGACATTCTTGTCTGCGTTCATTCATATGGCATTTATCTGATATCTACCATCTACGCCCCTGACCCCTACCCTGATTTCTACCACCACCTCCTCCACCATAACCGTAGCCCATATGCTGCTGGTTTTGCCCTTGTTGGCCATACCCTTGCCCTCCAAAGTTCTGGCTCGGATCCGGAGCACCCCCTGCACCTGCTTGCATCATCTGCATAAAAGCTGCCGGATCCATCGATGTCACATCCATGCCTTGGCCCATCATCTGTGCCATCATCTGCTGCATTTCTGGTGGGAAATCTCCCGCGCCTCCCATAGGTGGCATACCCGGCTGAGAGCCTGCAGGAGCTACTGGCATACCTGGCATTGGCGGTATAGCACCCGGCATACTCAAGAAATTCTGCATCTCTTCCATTTGTTTTTTCGAGTCCGTAACTTCTTCTCGTAATACCTTTTGCTTCAGGCAATAAATTGCCCAAGTGAATTCATCGAAACCGTAGTTGAAGTAGTCCGTCATGTCCGTGCCTGGTCGTCGCCAGGGTTTGTCATCTTCGGGGAAATCTGTCATAGGGTTATTTAGCTTGTCCCGCCTTTTTCGTACAAGGCAATGGCAAATATACCAGCATCCATATCTATCTCCGTAATTGGCTTTCCAGTCGCATCGTAAATAGGTTTGGCATCGACGTCAATGCTTGAGGTCTTTACCGCTGGGTAGGAAGATCCAGGCCTGGATTGACTTTCCCCACCAGCGGCTTCATTCTTGACTGCTGAATAGTCTTTACGAACAACACCTGGATCTGTTGATGGTACTCTGCCAGGCTGTGTTTTCAAGGAGTTGACACGTGCAGATTGTCTATTCTATTGGTCAGTTGAGGCCAATGCAAAGGAAAGGTGTTCATACGCAGAATCTGCTATCTGGTCACCTTTTCGCTCAACAATTATGTCAATATCCTACGCCACAGGAGTCAGAACCTTTGCAGTGATAAGCAACTAAATCGCACCAACCGAGTCGCTCTCATCTTCTAATTCTTCACCCTCTTCTTCGTCCTCTTCGTCAATGCCCATCCCCTCCCTTTTTGGTTGAGGGTCGGTCGCATCATCCTTGCTTGTACGCGTATCTTGAACAGGTACCGGACCCTCTTCGAGGACATACATATCATCTTCGTCTTCCTCCTCCATGGTAACAGAGGTAGGGGCGAACACTGTTGTTCGGCAATGTTGTAACGCTCGGTTTACCTTCTTCATTTGGTTCGATCTTGGCAAATCGGGTCGCGGCTGGTAGTTCTCTCGACACGGATTGGTGCATGAAACATATTTCCGTATCGAAGAATCTACAATATGTTTGGACGATCTCAAAGCGGACCTGGGGGTCTCAGCATCAACACCAGTTCAGCCAACGCTTTATCGTGAGTGAAACTATGCCACACTCTTGTACCCTCCGCTGATCACTAGCTATCTTTCCCAGGAGTAATTCGAGCCAGCCTCCTCCTTTTGCGGGCAAGCCTGTAGGCTCCCTTTTCGGCTCCCTACCATTATCACCGCCTCAGCAGAATGCAAGCACGTCGCAAACACAGCAAACAAGCAGCCTTTTCGGAAATATCTCACAGCCACAACAAAGTGGAGGCTTATTCAGAGCTTCCAATCAATCTGGAAACATTCAGCAGCAACCAGTTTCGTGTATGTTTGCTGGGAATAACGCTCAGGCCACAGGAGGGGGTCCATTCGGGTTACAACAGAATAAACAGCAGACCGGCACGGGATTATTTGGATCAAGCACTGCACAACAGTCACAGCCTCAACAAAGCGGTGGCTTGTTTGAGTCACTAGGGCAGAATCAGGCTCAGAATCAGACGCAACAGCCGCAGAACAGTCTCTTCGGTGGGTTGAACAATCAAAACAAACCTACATCATTGTTGTATGTAATAACTACGAACGACAGCACATTTGTACAGGGAAAGCTAATTTCGTCGCAGCGGTAACACACAGAATCAGCCCCAGAACCAACAACAACCTACAATGGAGAATCCGCAACCAGCATCTCTTTTCTCCAGTCAAATTGGCCAGCAAATGCGGCAGCAGACCGTCCCTGGTGTAAAGCTCAGTGTCAACGAACTCCGCGGTACAACACGCTTCAACGATTTGCACGAGGATCTCCAGAAAATTATTGAATATGTGGACAATTTTATTATACAACAGATTCATCTGCATGGAGATCTGTTTGAAGCCAACAAAGCGATTGACGACATATCATTACAAATAGCCCCAGATGTAGAATATTGTAGCAAGACGCTTGATACCGTACAGAATGCTTTGGAAAACGACGCAGAATCTATTGCATTTGCCAAAAGCCTTGTGAAGGCTGACGCCGCCAACGCCAAGCCAAGCTTCCGGGTAATTCAGAACCTCAAGCAGCCTTCACAATTTCACCAAACCGATTTATGGACTACATCCATCACGTCCCATTCTCTAGGTCCGTCTGAAGAGGGTGCAAGCCGCAATTTGGCGGAATATTTCTCCAAGGAAGCTGATGAAATGACCAAGACTTTGGAGAGTTACAAGCGGAACATCACCGAGGTTGAGGCTTACTTGGGAGGCGTTGAATCAAACACGATGCAGCAGATGCAACAAATGATGTTCAGTCGCACGCGGGATGGGGGTGAAAGGTGCGCGGAGGATCAAGTCAGGGAATTGGCAGCCGTCTTACGAGATTTTGAGGCTGGGATACTGGGAGTCGCTGCAAAAGTGGGTGCCACCAGAGAACAAGTGCAGGAGGTGATGCTCGATCCGACTGAGCCTGTCGGGAGCACAAGGAATAGACGGTATGGCATCTTTTAGAAGACATTTCAAAAGATGATACGTCTATCACATCTGCACCGCCTTCACAGCAGATAGCGTGACGGTATACCACAATCCATATATCTCCAAACTGGCTTTGGAAGGCAATAACAAGGAGAAATCACCCATGTCCTTGTCAATGTCCCCGACTGATCGTCTCCTGTGCTTAACAAGCGAAGTACTGATCCCACATAATTCACGCACTATATTCTCATCGATCCTTCCTCCCGTATGGGAGCTTTCTTTACAGCTCAAATCGGATATTCTCAAACAAGCAGAGCCTCACTTCTTAGATTGCCAGAAACTCTGAAGCTGCACAGGTCGGCGCTTTCGGGGGGGTACAGGAAGGAGAGAAATATCTCACGTCGTCAAGGAGCCCAGCACAGTGGCCTTCGAACCCCAAGATTCCCTGTGGCGAGGCAAAGATGAAACAAGCAAACCGCACCCCCAGATCTATTTAAGATTTCGGCTTTCAAGATCCGAAAATGTTATATTTCCTAGCTTGCTTACGCCTGCGGCTCGTGGACATGCGACACGACCTCCGCTTGTTCTCGCTGGCTCGTGTAAACCTCCAACCCTGCTATTCTTCATACGCATCTTCAGACAAGGCGATCAGATTTTCCTAGATCCGATTATAGCTTGAAGCGGTAATCCTTTCAAAGTACAGACATGAAATTGTGTAATTCCTCTTCCTTGGATTCGATAACTCGTCGACAAGCAATTCGTTGGGTAAAACGCACTCATACATATGCTCATCAGAGGAGATTGGAGGAGTAAGATACCTTGTACCAGGACGTTTGCCGATCAGTGATTGACTTTATGTAATCCGTGGCCAGCATGACGCGAATGTTGCTGTCATCCTTATCGAAAGTGATATTAAGTCCACACGGTGTTTATCTGCAAAGCAGTGACTGCAGTGGCTACTACCACTGGACATGAAACATGTGGACTGAGGAACCCACTACGCGAGAGCCTTGCCACTTCCTCAGAGTGATCAAAGCTTTTTATAAAAATGCGCCGGATAATCCCTCCACAAACCCCAGGTTCATACGGCCCATTCCGATGCTATGAGATAATAAAGCATGACAGGAGATCATATCTCGAAGCCATAACCGCAAGCCAGCAACATCTAGCGGCTTTCGGGGGCTCGATAAGGCAGAGGCTCTTGGCCTTTTCCTTTTCCATTCCCCTTTGCGGGGAGATTACGGACCCCGTGAGCCTTTCGGAGAATATCTAGAAGGTGTGTCATTCTATAAAAAAGGAAAGAAGTCTCGGATCGCATAAATCCATCACGCATTGATGCGCACCAAATGCCATTGATCGGCAAACATTATTTTGGTTTCAGGATTAGCGCGCTTGTAAGAACGTCTTGTCTTCAAACAATCGCGATTAATCAGCGGACCCCTGTTCCTTGAGGAGCACCAAACTACCTTGAGCCTCTTTCGCTCCTAGTAAGATGCAATTTGAAACCAATGAAATGCGATATAGGACATCTCAGACCCTTGCGCACCAGCAATAGCGTTAAAGGTTTCTACATCTCAGATTAACCACAAACTGCCCGTGTAGTTGTTGAGGTTGAGTTGTCGCCATCTCCGTCGCTTGGTCCGTCCTCGAACACTCGTGCGCTTCCATCCTATAGCCGTTGTACCCAGGGAGTACCTTACGAGTCGGTGCTGATTGTTTCTGGGAGGATTCACTTGTATTCCAACGAAGATCTACACATGAACCGCTTGACCTGATAGCACGCAAGGGGGCCCAATCTGTGGACTGACCATGTTACGCGGGGAAATTGCCATGCTGCAGACCTTTTTGCCGCGAAAGCTTGTTGAGGTGCAAGTTTAGGCATTTCTTGCCCCACTCAGAGTCTACTCTGGCTGAGGATGGACTCTCAATTTTTCAGGTATTGCTAGCCAATTCAAAGAAGCTCGAGCATATCACTACTGGCCTTTGCCGCAGCGTCAGTTCAGAAAATCTCCGAAAATCAGCATGTCGGCTGAGAGGCTGCTGAAACACCCTATCTTTAAATCATTCTTGCCCCTCGTTCAGCAAGTGACTTCGCAGCTCGCCTTACGTTCGATGAAGGACTGTGTATAGGGCGGCGCGTGCGATTCTTTCTCAGTATGCGCCAACAGAAATTAATTCTCCGTCTTATTATAAGAAAATCTTGATGCGCGTAAGCTTAGGTTATCTTTCCTCGCCAGTCTTTGATCTTCTATGTGCGTGCTATTCGATGATTGATTCGAGTAAGGCCCTAACCCTTGGGAGTCATTGTGCTTTGACAGGAGTTGTTAAGTGTTCTTATTCATAGGAGTCATAGCCGAACGTAATGCGTTGAGAGCCTCTTGCAAGGATGGAAATTATATCATGAACACTGGGCCAGTGGCTTGTCAGAGGATGACATCCATTTCCAACGCAATACTTTGTCAAGTTTCGTCCTACCTGATTCTATGAAGACGTTTCGAAAATTCATCACGCGAAATCGCTTGTGCATCTAGCTGCCTCCAGGTGATCGGAACATCAAACCTAGCGTGGAGCGAGAAGCTATATTTTAGGATCTGGCGGTTGAATCTTGAGTTGGCTGGCATTGGTCAATTTCAACATCCTCTTTACCAAAGCACATTCACTCGCATCAATCTCACATCATGCAATCTCTTTACACCTCGAAGAATCATGGCCACCAGGTACTTGTGCCGTCTCCCCGATGTACCTTGAACTGTCAAGCACTTTCAATCCACCTACCACCTCTTGGTCAAGGACGAGACTCACTACCAGACAACAACTACATCTCTCCGCCAATGTCTGCTTCTTGGGAGCGATCCAAGTTTGACAACTCTTGTCACCATCGAACTAACGGCCACCGGCAACACTCGTTGACTCCTCCCTCCAATGGATCATCTCGACCTACCACTGGAAAAATGAGCCCTACGAATGCAAGGGCGATCCACGCTCACAAAATACTGGGGAAGGATGTACGCGGAGACTTGAGTACAACGAGTAGTACTGACCATGAGACGTCAGGTACCTCGCTGGGGCTGGGCAGTGATAGTCGACCGGTCCTTGGGGAGTCGAATGATGACCTTTCTTCGAACACCCAAGACTCTCCAGAAGGACAACTGGTTTCTGGCCCACCAGGTATCGCCCGCAGAGCCAAGGCTCATGTACCTTCAGCATGTGTCAATTGCAAGAAGAAGCACTTAGCATGTGAGACTAAACGGCCATGCAACAGATGTGTACAGACTGGCAAAGAGGTAAGCGGGGACACAGAAACCTTCGAGTTCTTCAAGGGTTGCAGAACGCTAACAATTTTTAGGCCAGCTGCGTTGACGTTCAACACAAGAAACGAGGCAGGCCTCGCCTTCGTGAAGAGGACAGCCTTCGAGAGGTCTCTTTTGGCAGCGAGTACCCTCATGCCGAGCTTTTCTCCGCTCCAAGCAGTCTAGCGGATTCCCATTCTGACCGTCGTCGATCGAAGACCTACAGAGAGCTGCGCTCTCAACCGGAGACTCCATACGTTGATCAAAGACCGAGAACGTCTGACCCTGCATACTCGCAGCAGCCTTATCTGCATGGCGCCGCGACGTACCAGGTTTCAGGCCCCACTAATGCCTTCCTTAATGAGAATATCCCAACCGTTCTACTTACTCCTGATTTCGTTGTAGCCCAGCACAACCGCGCTTTTAGTGACGTTCTATCCTTGTCGTTCACTGCTAGAGCACAAACGCTCTTGGATCTAGTCGTCCCTACGGAAAGAGAAAAGATCCAAAGACTACAGTCTATCATGCGCGCCGAGCTCCGTGATGCGGCTCACTCAGCGCACATACGTGGTGGCCAAAGCTCCCATGCGATTATGCCGGCTATAGAACATCTCGATATAGCGCACGCTACAGCGGGCTTTCGCACGCGATCGGAATACTGGACCTTCCGTCTCCCTCGAGAACAGACACGAGGATTCCCAATCTCGATTTCCCTCGCCAAAGATGGTGCCCACTTCGTCGTGCTCACCCTAGTACAAAGTACTGCCTCCATCCAATCACTCCAGTCGCCGCCACTCCCACAACTCGTTCGAAGCCCACCAATCCTCCCTTCTACCTCCGTGCGTAGTGCCATCCAATCACCACCTCAACAAGCCCACCTCAAACAGCCACCCCACCATCACCACCGCAACAGTCCTTCTGACGTCACCCTCCCGTACCTCCTGTCCTCCCAATCCCCCACCTACGACGAACAATTGCTTCAAATGCAGCCCTCCCACAGCCTAGCACAATACAAGAAAGCCTCTCCTCCTCATCACCCCTCCCTGCCTTACACCGCCCCACGAACCGACTCCGGAACCTCCAGTGCAAGCTCGGATATTCCACGCAGCTCTCCAGGCTCTCATACCAGCCAGTCTCATATGGATCGAGATAGCCTGAGGCACTTGCAATTGCCACCTATTAGAACCGCACCAACAAGTGATCCCGCAGGAAGCAAGGATAGTAGCCGAAGGAGGCATCCGAGCGAGACCCCGAGTCCGGCACGGAGCAGCGCGCAAAACTCCCATAGTTTCAAAAGGAAGAAGAGAAGAAGGGTTGATATTGAGGGATTGCTACGTTGACGGTTATTGTTGAGGTTTTCGTGAAACTTCATCTGCTGCTGATTCTGCAATGCCCGAAATTACGCTCCTTAATGCATCGTTAACCGGTCCATATCATACCATTTACCGAACTGAAATAGAGGGTCTCATGGGTCTAGGGGTGCATTAGGAACGGGGCTTTTGCAATCCGTGTTTGTTAGCGACGGTGCATGGAAAGGAGGAAAGACGCAAGCGTAGCCAGATTCCAAGTGCTGGCATTACTGTCCTTTCAATGTAAGTTCAAAGGGACATGGATTGCTGTAGAAATGTGCACAATGGATTGAGTCGGATTGAGTTGGGTTGAATTAGGTTGAACTGGGTTGAATTGGGTTGGTTTGGGTTGAATTGGATTGAGTTGGATAGAATTGGGTTGAATTGGATTCAGTTGGATTCAGTTGGATAGAATTGGATTGGATTGAATTGAATTGGATTGAGTTGGATTGAGTTGGATTGAGTTGGATAGAATTGGATTGGATTGAATTGAATTGGACGCAATCATGCTTATTTAATATTGGGCGGCATCGTAGTACGAAAGTAAGCTAAAAAAAAAAAACAAACCGCACGCATGTAAAATTCGAAAAAATACCAAATATACAAACACAACCCTATATCCATGCCTCTATAAAGATCCGTCTATATCATTCCTCCATATCATCATCTCAGTTCCCACTCCCAATCCTCCCAGCTCTTTCCTGGTCCTCATCCTCCAACATCCACGCAGGATTGTACCTCTCCCCCTCAATCCTCAACCTCGGATTCGGCACCGTATCCTCCGTCCCCCCCAAACTCGTATAC
>QKZZ01001869.1:0-11551 GCA_003521265.1 Cetradonia linearis
CGGGAGGTGCTAGGCGAAGCCTAGCACCGAGGTGCGGATATCGCCTCCATGGCAGCTTTCCATGACCATACCTGCAGAGGGGACTTCTCAGAGCCAATGCAGCCTTGTAACCTACGCGCAGCCTCGCAGGCTAGCAAGCCTAGTCCAAGGCAGGTATACCGATTACCGGTTACCAGCTGAGGCAGGAAGAGCCCAGAGAATTCCGTAGTATCGGCCAGCGAAGTGATGGTAGAAGCGTCCTGGCGTAAGCCATTCGGCAAGACTCCAGTTCCTAATCTTGGCTGTGTTCTTGGCACATGATAGTCTCGTTATCGGCTACTCGTCAATGGTGAGCCCGTGCAGAGACAAAACTCTTAATCTAGCCCTTTCGACCTCTATGGTTTGCTACTGCAACGTTGTCCAGGATGATGTTCGTGGTAGTAACAACCATCTTTCTCTGTAGGATCATGAAAGAGCTTCCCGCCTACACCCTCTTTGATCGCATTGACCACATCAATTCCAAAGTCCGCACTCGATTGGAAGCACTCCCTGTACTTAGAGGAGTCGCTCTGGCTTTCGGGGTCCATGATCTGTCGGGCAGCGATTCTGCTGACGAGCTTGCGAAATGGCGAGGAGGGTGGAGTCCTCTCATAGATCGGCTTCATCTCTTCTGGTCCTGGCACTAACCCAGCTTCATAACATCCTTTCCTAAATTGATCGATGGCTTGGTTCTTTAATGGAGAAAGGTTGAGCTTCTCGCAAAGCATGTATAGCTGCTGACAAGCGTACGCATAATCCCACTTCTTGTCCATTGGCTTGTCACTGACATCGTCAATCTTCCCTTGATATAGCCATTTGACAAGCAGTTCGAAGGCCATTGGGTCATCTTCGAGTAGCTCCACCTTTCCGAAGTTCTGCTTGTTCTCCTCCTCAATCTGTTTGTGGAACCACGTTGAGTGATAGCATAGGATATTACGATGCAGCAGCCAGTGTCGCTTGCTCTTCCCGACGTAAATATCCATAAGGGAGCCGGACAGAAGTCTGAGTCGCGATTTAGTTAGCATGTCGGCCCGAAGTATGAATTGGACAGATAGAGTAATAGAGCCAGGACGATTTACTCTGCAAAAGTCTTCGCTGTGGTTTCACCGATCTCTAATGCTGGCATGCGGAAGGGCCCTTTGTGCTCATAGGCAAAGTCGCAATAGTGGATCAATTGGGATTCCACAGAAGAGTACTCTATAGCTGGAGGTGTGTAAGGCGGAGTGTCCATGAGCGAAGGTTGGAGTCATGCGCTGTCTGGGCTTAAAATTAAAAATGAACCACAGAGCCAGCATTCCAAAGTCAAAAGGCCTTATTCCAAGAACATCTGTGGGTGACAACATTGGATGACTGGGAGTCGGATTTTGGAACGATCATTGCTTTTGTCAAAACACGCCACACCCGCACCTGCTGCGCTAGTGAGGTCGCGTCTCGAAGCGCGTGAAGCCGTGACAGGAGAGCAACCCCAGAGGCACTCTAATTTCTCTCTTCGACGTCGCCACCACTACAAGGTAAAATGCCACTTCTCTCATCACCCGTGGCCTACCCGCCAAGCTCATCTCCTCCTCCTGTCCTGGAGAAACGCAAAAGAATCCACCATCCTGATGCACTTCCTGAATCCAAACGAAGATCGCTCGGTACTGCCGATGGCACTCCAATTGGACCTCCAGAATTCCGCAAACCAACTTTAGTGGCTCCAAGAGTTGCGTTGGAAAAGATTGGAACGAATGCAGTCGCTACCTCGAGACCCAGAGGTCCCTTCCTCGACGATGACACCGATAACGAAGATGAGAATTCAACGACTAAGAGTGGCTTGGCTGAAAGCCTCGAAAATGGTATTGTAGCGAAAGAAACATCTAATGCATGGGACCTGCCGAGAAGAATCTTTGAGCATGAAGAAACGCGAGGTTTCTCAAGAATACCCCGGGTGAAGACATCGTCAGGCAAAGGCTTTCGAATCGGTTTGAAGAAGGCAGAGGCCCCCCTATCATTCGAACAGCTAGCTGCCGGCCGATCCACCACGGTACCAGGTAAAGCTACCAAAAGCTTCTATGGCATCGAGATCCACCGCCTTCTTGACGAAGCAGCGAAAGAGTCCAAAGAAGTTAAAGACACTACTACAACTATTCACGAAGGCTTTCCTCGCCCCTCTGTGGAAGCCCTAATGGCGAGTAAAGGCTCCAAGAAAGGTCGAACGATGTTATGGACGGAGAAATACCGTGCGAGGAGATTCACAGATTTAGTTGGAGATGAGCGTACTCATCGGGATGTATTGCGTTGGCTCAAAGGATGGGATCTAATAGTCTTTCCAGGGAACAGCAAATCTAAGTCGAAGGCTAAGTTCGGGGATGATGAAAACGAACCTCGACAGCATCGGAAGATTTTGATGCTCACTGGACCTCCGGGATTTGGTAAAACTACCCTAGCACACGTGTGTGCGCGGCAAGCAGGATATGAGATTGTCGAAATTAATGCTAGCGATGAGCGAAGCCGTGATGTTGTCAAAGGAAGAATAAGAGACTGCGTAGGCACAGAAAATGTCAAGGGTATCAATACGAAGGAGGCCAGTGGCAGCATTACCAGGAAAGCCGGAAGACCAGTATGCGTAATTGTTGATGAAGTAGATGGCGTTGTCAGTGGTAATGGTGGCGGTGGGGAAGGAGGTTTCATCAAAGCCTTGATCGATTTGGCCGTCCTGGATCAGAAGAATTCGAATGTCCTAGGCTCCACCTCAGTCAATTCCGTCAAATCGAAGGAAAAGGGGGATAAGTTCCGTCTTCTACGGCCAATGATTCTAATCTGTAATGATGTGTACCACCCAGCTCTTCGGCCCCTCCGAACTTCAACGATGGCAGAAATCATCCACATTCGGAAGCCGCCCCTCGATAAGGTTGTAATGAGACTCAAATCTGTGTTCGACCGAGAGGGAGTCTCTTGTGACGGCGATGGAGTTCGACGCCTTTGCGAGGCAACTTGGGGTATCAGCAACAGGAGAGAGAGTCGAAGCAATTCCAGCGATACTGGAGAGGGTGATATGCGTGGCATCCTGGTGGTCGGCGAATGGGTGGCATCGAAGATGCGTGCATCAGGTGACAAGGGCGCTCGACTGACCAAGAAGTGGGTAGAGGAGCATATGATTGAGAACCTTGCTCATGACGGCGGTGGTGCTCGGGGTCTAGGTCGTGGAGGTGCTAAAGAGGCTGTGGAGCGTGTATTTCTTGATGGTGCTGGATTCCCAAAATTAGTATCTATCCCATCAGCCGAAGAGTTCAAAAGCGTCAAGACCGGAGATGCAATGGGAGTTTCTGAGCTCGCGAAGAGAATGGCAATGGATCGACTATGCGAATTCGTCGACAGTAGCGGCGAAAGTGACCGTATCATGACAGATTGCTTCGCTGCATACCCTACCCACGCGTGGCAAGACGACACCTTCCTCTCCAAACCCAACGCCGCGTACGAATGGCTGCACTTCTACGACCGCTTGTCTTCAAAGGTGCACGTCGGCCAAGAATGGGAACTAAGTCCCTACCTCTCCCAATCCGTTCTCGGCTTCCACTACCTTTTTGCCTCACCAGCCAAGCATTCATGGTCTCCTGACCAGAAAAACTGGGACGAAGATAACAATGAGCCTTTACCCTTCTCAGGTCCGCGAGCTGACTACTCAGCTTCGGAGGCTTTAAAACAGCACAAAGCAATCCTAGCTAGTCTTCAGTCCTCTTTTTCAATCCCATTGCTCCGGTCATTCGGATCTACAGAAGATGTATCCATAAATCTAGTGCCTCAGCTTATCAGGATGCTCACACCTGACGTCAAACCAATAGTAGTAGGCGGTAGTGGTGATCAGCGCGGCATCGTCAGCGTAAGGAAAGAAGGAGAACGAGAAATGATTCACCGAGCCGTAGAAGTCATGGGCGCTGTTGGAGTGACCTTTGAGCGTGCGAGGGTGGAGTCCGGCCGCACTGGCACTACTACCCACATCTATCGTATGGAGCCGTAAGTCATCAGATTCCAACACAGCGATGACAGTTACCATGCTTATATAATTTCCGCAGCCCATTAGACAATCTCGCACTCTTCGAAACAGCCTCGCAAACCTCCCCCGCACCAGCTCCCACTCGCTACGCCATCCGCCAAGTTCTAGACCAAGAATACCATAAATACCTCGTCCGTCAGAACACACATGCGCGACAAGCCAGGTATAGAGCCGGCGCCGGCGACGGAGATCCTAACGTAGAACCCACTCGGAACAAAGACGATGTTGGCCCTGCACCTGAAGCGATGAAAATCAAGGGAGCTGCTAAGCGCGATTTCTTTGGTAGAGTTATACATGAGGCCCGGCTGAAGTCGAGCGATGGTCAGCAGGGAGAAGATGAGAAGGAGAAGTTGCAGGGGAGGAAGGTGTGGGTGAGTTTTCATGAGGGGTTTTCGAACGCGGTTAGGAGGCCTATTTCGCTTGAGGAGTTGATGCGGGGGTTTTAGTAAGGGAAGATGAGGTAGTTGGGGTGTTTATATAAGGGAGATACTGTTGATGAAGTCTATGATTGCGTGAGTTGACTGATTTGAATGGTGTGGCGGAGAATGAGAGAATGGAATAGGGCATGAGTCACGCATACTGGTAGAGTGAATACCTGGTATAATTTTCTGCCTGAGAACGAACGAGTGGAGGAAATGTCTGCAGGGTTGATTAACCATGTCTTAAAAATTTTACACTTGATGAACGAACACTTGAGAGAAGAATCCGTCTTTATCAACGCTGCCAATTTTACATATGCATAGCACTATATGCAAGACTTTTACTCTTCAAACATCCCACCATCCCTGCATTCCTCAAGCCGTGAGACCATCAATGACTTTTGACGACGTCAGGGTAATAGTTAGAATACAGATGGCTTTTATTGAAAACGAAGCGAACGATATTTGCAAGTTACTACAAAGATATACCTTGCATGCATATAGCGCAAGCGAGTCCCTTCCCATCCAAGAAAAATCCTTCGGCCGTCACTTCAATTCACAGGGCCAGGTAGTTGCCCCTCCAGATCTCTATGTAATTCCAAAAAGACCTCACCACAAAAGTCCAAGCGACAGTCGATTTCCCCGGGTATAATTCGAAGCAAGCAAAATCAATAAGTGACAGTTCTGTTCCCCTGAGATTGTACAGTCCAAAATTCGCTTAGAGGTATTCACGAAGAACACTAACTCTCGTTCTAGAGACGATGTCATGGTTGCTGGATAGTTGTAGTATACCGATCATCTTTAAAACGTCATTTTTGGCGCGCATGCGGATTGGATCAGTGGCTAGGAGCTCGGAGTGGCTTTCTATTATTTCTGCTATGACGTGCTGGTAAGGGGGAGATTCATCAGTCGAGATTCTTCAGACCTTTTTATCCAATGGGAGAGGAGAGTTGCTGGGCAGCTTACGGCTTCCGAAAACGCTCGATGCTGGAAATGATACCACACCCGTGCCTCTTCTTCAAACAGCGTATGCAGCAAGAAGAAGCCGTTGATCGCTTCATGCGCAGCATCCAACGTCCCATGAACATCCGCTTCTAAATTTTCGTGCTCGTCGAGGTTGACCAGCATGAGACAGTGGAAATAATTATTTGTCAGGAACAGAGTCTGCCTTGCACATCTCCTATCTCGGCCAGCAAGCTCACAGATCGAGGCTTCGGTGAAGGTGCGGAGAGGGGCTGGGTAAGACATGTAAGTGCGGTGGAACTGCTCAATCACCTTTTTTCGGGCAGCGGGTGTTTGGGCTATGGGAAGGGAGAGGGAGCGAGGCGAGCATATTATTTTTTGGACCATGTTGGCTAGGTTCCACATGCTGGATATGTAGGAGATGTCCGTTACGCCGAGGTCCATGTGCGTGGGGTCCGTTTCTTCTTGGAGGTCTTCTACGCGGACGTCGTTGTGGGTGGCTGTGGGAGGGAGTTTGAGGATTACGGTGAGGAAGGTGTCCTGGAGGAGGACGGCTTGCCAGAGCTTGCGGCGTTGTTGTTTTTCGAATGGCGTGGCATTAGGGACGTGAAGGGAAGGGTCTCGGTTCAGGCCTAGAGCGTATGCGTGACGGATGAGTATGCCGGCGAATGCCCATGTGTCAGCTGTATGGTTGTCGTTCATGAGGAAGTAGCCGATGAGGACCATGGTCTGAATGGAACGAAATGAAGGACGGCCAAGGTAAGAGAAGACTCTTAGAGCTTGATGAGCCGCCGAGACTTTGGAGAGTGAGTATCTTTCGGCCACCTCTAAGGGGCGAGCACCTTACCATAGAATTCGGCGGTCTGTTCCTTCTCATCAAGGGAGGGTAGGGCAACGAATTGCGTGCCTATGGCGAGCATAACGAAAGTAAGGGCAATAAGATCGCCATCTGTTGTGGGACGGTCCACGGCCGAGAGTGACCAGAAATCTTCATAATCTTTTTGGAAGGTTTCGCGATGGATCATCGGATAAACAGGGTCGACTGCATCAAAATATTTGGCGATGAGGCTTGATCAATGTTAGCTTCGTAGTTGATCTGAGCATCTTGTATTAAGTGATGGTGTCCAATTGATGAGATCTTGAATGGTTTCGAGCGCATTTTGAAAAAAAAAAGGATTCTCACAATGTGGGGGTACGGAGAATATCAATGTAAAACTTACATATCAGCCTGGTCTTTGCTTGGTAAGACGGAAATGACTTCGGTGAGTCCACCTTGGTGAGTCCAGTAATTACTGTCTTCGGTTACTATGAGTAGGATATGCAGGCAAAGACACGGATCTACCTGAAAGGGTGCTCATATTTGAAGAGGTTCGATGTAGATGGATGTGAGAATGGGATGTCAGAAAGGAGCGTTGGCGGTGATCCGGCCCTTGAGAGCTTTCGCTCGGGTTGATAAGTGCCGTTTTGCGTCTGCTTATGGGTCGACTTGGGCTTCTTTCGTGATGTCTCAATGCCAAGGGCGCGATGGGATTCTCTATATATCTCTTGTCAAAACATGCCGCATTGGTCAATTGAAGTTTGGGTTATTACTCTATAAGATCGGCCAGATGCGAGTACTGACACTCGGATCTCCGCTTTACGCATGCAAAACATCTGTCAAAGGCTTAATCCCACACGCGCTCTTAGGGCTGAAGAGCTGTTCAGCGAAAGAAAAAAAGAAAGGATTTTTTTTTTTAGGATGGTCTTGGTGATAGCAATGTTAGCCTCGGTAACTCGACTAGTTGATCTGCTGACGCGACTCACAGTGCACGTTTCACAGCTTAAACTTGGCTTGTTGCGCCGTCTTGGGGGTTTGTTTGAAGCCGATGCATCCGACGCAGGGCTCGTTTGCGACTGACCGACTTCCCTTGCATCGCCATCGACGGTGGCAGGTCCATTGGGAACAGGCGCACCCCCATTGATATGACTGGTCGGTATGGATACTTGTTGCGCTCTTACATCCATCATATCATCCATGGCCGCATATTGAATGGGAATAGTAAATTAACTGTATTCCGTTCAGCCCCCATGCTCCATGCTCAATGCTCAGGAATAGGCAGAAGGTGGGGTTGGTCTAAGCACGGAGTTAAATAGCGTCATAGCTACGTCGTTCAACCCCAGGACAACCTGAATAATCCAACTGGAAAATAGGTCCTGTATATTATTCTAGGGAGACGAGGAGATGGGGAGATACTAGCCCCTGAAGTTGCCTTGGGAAGTCGTGGAGCGAGTTCACAAGTAATCAGCTGCCTTTGATCCTGTGCAATGTCTAGTTCTATGGATGTACACCTTCAACAATGATCTACGTTCCCCTTGTTTGAGTATATTACTAGCAATGTATTGCCCCCTACCTTCCGTCCCTACGAATCCTCGTAGACTCCAACCTATTCTGCGTCTAGCCATCTATCTCACTCTGCACGAGATCATTAAAGCGCAGCAAAGTGCTGTCAAACGATGAATATGTTACAATCTGAAAAACAAATTATGTACAGGAAGATCAATCATACTTGTTATTGCTGTTTCAGTTTCTCAATCAGCTCCGGAACCGTGTCGAAGAGGTCGCCTGTACCATTCCCAACGTTAGCACTGCTCTTGCGAGACAATATCTGGTTGCATGATCGATTCGGAGAGTGATCAGGAGTAGCGGAGACGCCTCCAAGAAAGTCTCCTGCTCAATCAAATTGACAAAAACAGAAATCTTACATACCGACTAGGCCCACATCAGCGACCTGGAAAATAGGTGCATCTGCGTCTTTGTTGATCGCTGCGATGACTTTGCTGTCCTTCATACCAGCAAGATGCTGTATTGCACCGGATATACCAGCGCAAAGATAAAGTTGTGGTGCCACGTTCTTCCCTGTTTGTCCAACTTGCAAGCTGTTGTCCGCAAAACCGCTGTCAACAGCTGCCCTTGACGCTCCGATTGCAGCCCCCAACGCATCTGCCAAAGGTGGTATGATCTTGTCAAATTGTTCCTTCGACTTCAGCCCTCGGCCGCCAGAAACAACTTTGCTTGCCGTGGCCAAGTCAGGACGATCCGATTTAGCTAGATCCTCGGAGATCCACTCCGTTTTGATTTCCACCTTTGGGTCCACACCCTCAATAATCTCCGCAGAGCCACCTTCAGCTTCAGCTGCAGCGAAAGCCGTGCCTCTTAGTGTAACTATCTTTATCTTATCTGATGATTGTACTGTCAGGATTGCATTGCCTGCATATATTGGTCGCACGAAGGCTGCGAAGCGTCAGTCGAGGCTCCTGAGATGCTCACTATTTGTAGGACATACTGTCTTCGCTCTCGATTGCTGTAATATCCGAGATTTGCTGCACATCTAAGAGGGCCGCTACTCTTGGCATCAAATTCTTGCCAAAAGCCGAATGGCCAGCAAATACATGTGTAAATCCCTCTTTCTTTATGTTTTTTGCAAGTAAAGGAGCGTAGTTCTCTGGTAGACCCTATTTTTCAATGTCAGCTTCATGAGCGAGCAATACAAACGTAAGATCGCACACCTTGTCGTAGGAGCCATTGTCTATCATTATTATTTTGTCTATTCCTTTGACCTTTGCCGCTTCTTCCGCCACTCCTTTCGCTCCGCTGCCAGCAACGAAACCTGTGACGGAGCCTCCGATCTTTTGAGCAGCAGTCACTGCGCTGAGGGAAGCATGCTGTAACTTTCCCTCTCGCTGTTCGAGTACCGCGAGGGAGCTTAAGAGGCGGGTAAACGCTGACTGTTGCTGTCGATTGAACGGCCGGAGATGGTACTGTGCCTGGCGCAAGACTGAGGCACGAGTGGCAAACAGCATTGTCTCTGCTGTTGCGTTAAAGCGTCCACAAAGCACCATTCACAGTATACAAGTATATGTATGGATGTGGTCACCGTTTGAGTGGGGAGACCTAATGCGCGTCAAATCATCGCGCTAACAGCCCTACCGTTTACTTCGCCTTCCATCGATTTTGTTGCTCTCGCGTTAATGAAAGATTGTCAATCTGTATCTCCAACTTGCTGTCCATTATTTCTCAAGGCGCAGAGTGAATCGCCATACCTACAGCGATAGGTTGGCGTCGATTGATGCTACGCCCATCGCAGGTCTAAGTGACTTGAGGCTGTAGCGCTCAGAAGAACAATCCCATCATCAACAGGCGCAAATCATCTAGGATCTTGATCCCTTTGCAAAGCCCATCGGTGTTTGGAGGCGTGTAGTCGATATGGAGGGGGGCGATTTCAATTTTGGCGGACCGGCTGGTCAAGCGTCATCTAACGAAGCTGGTCACGAGCACCAAACAATGCAGCCGTCGCAAGGCAGCGGAGCAGGTAAGCCGCGTGAATTGGTGATGCTCTGCATCCAAGATATCGCATCACTGACGCTTGTCACTGATTCAAAGACCTTGCTCCACCACAATCCCTACAGAATCCTGAAACAAATCCATCTTCCGCATCACCTCTGAAACCTTCTGATACTACACCTCCACCAATATCCGACAACCCTTTAGACGCCCCTGATGCGCCCCGGCCAGCAGACGACGATGCCGATAAGGAGGATGAAGAGATGGGAGGTACCGGGGAGGAACCTGCGGAAGCAAACGGAAGTCCTGAAAAGGAGGGAGTCACTCAAGCAGAAGCAGCAGAAGGAACAGCTGATGGTCAGGCCCCTCAATCGAAAACAGCGTTAGAGTCGGCAGCGCGATCTCATCTTGTAGCCCAGAGACACGCAGTGGTACTTCCAAGTTACAGCACCTGGTTCGACATGCACACAATTCACGAGACCGAGAGGAAGTCACTACCAGAGTTCTTCAATAGCCGGAACAGAAGCAAAACTCCATCTGTGTACAAGGACTACCGCGATTTCATGATCAATACCTATCGGTTCAACCCATCCGAATACCTCACAGTCACTGCTTGTAGGCGTAATCTTGCAGGCGATGTTTGCGCCATAATGCGGGTCCACGCTTTTCTTGAGCAATGGGGCTTAATAAACTACCAGGCATGTTTTCAATTCTAAAAAGCTTCGGCACTACTAATTTTATCCAAGATTGATCCTGACACTAGGCCCTCGGCCATCGGTGCTCCGTTTACAGGTCACTTCCGTGTGATAGCAGACACTCCCAGAGGCCTACAAACGTTCCAGCCAGCAGCAGACGCGGTAAAGGAACCAGGAAAGATCTTTGCCGGGACGGAGAACGCTTTACTGAGAGCTTACAAAGAAGCACCACCTCACGAGAGAGATGCTTTGAACCTCGAGATTCGACGAAACATCTATGATCAGAAAGGGAAGGATCTTACTGCAGATATGAAAGGCAAGCAAGCAAATGGCGAAGACGGTGCCTCGAACGGCGCAGGAAGTGGGGAGCTACCCATGAAGACGATTGAAGATATAGCAAAAGAGCCTAAGAAGCCCGTATTTTGCTACGCTTGCGGCATCGATTGCACACGAATCCGATATCACTACGCCAAAATGCACACACTTGCACACAAAGAAGAAAGAGTGGTTTTTGATATTTGTCCAGCTTGTTTCCTCAGTGGTAAATACGATGCCGAGAACCAGGCCATAGACTTTGTCAAAGTCGAAGATCCGAATTATTCTGCAGTGCCGGACAAGGACGCGCCGTGGACGGAGGATGAACTGTTACTGCTGCTCGAAGGACTCGAGAGCTACGATGACAATTGGAACAAAATCGCGGACCACGTCGGCTCACGTACGCGTGAGGAATGCGTTATCAAATTCTTGCAACTTGAGATAGAAGACAAGTATCTCGAAACTGAAGTCAACGGCCATCCAAGCTATGGCATTCTCGATAATGGGCGTGTTCCCTTCTCGCAACAAGACAACCCAGTCAT
This sequence comes from Cetradonia linearis, assembly GCA_003521265.1. Taxonomy (NCBI): domain Eukaryota; kingdom Fungi; phylum Ascomycota; class Lecanoromycetes; order Lecanorales; family Cladoniaceae; genus Cetradonia; species Cetradonia linearis. The sequence goes on from QKZZ01001869.1 coordinate 11,307, forward strand.
GTCAGTCCTGGGCTTCCTAGCAGGCATGAGTGAGCCCGCCGTTGCCGCAGCCGCAGCCGGCAGATCCGTGAAAGAAATGGAGAAAGCCTACAGGAAGCGTCTAAACCTAGGCATTGGCGGCGAATCTACAGGTAAAGGAAAAGACAAGGAACCCCTCAAAATAGAAGACACAATGGACGTCGACAACATCTCCAGCCCCCAACCCACCACCGAAACCCAAATCGCCCTCACCTCCGCCGAAAAGA